>CANNZV010003725.1:0-55753 GCA_947561585.1 Caprella mutica
AGCTAAGCCGCTAATTATCACTATTCGGGATGTTAATGAAAAACCATTGATTACCTCACCCTCGGTTATCAGTTTTACTGAGCGCCAACAGGGGGTCGTGGTTGATCTTGAAGCATATGATCCGGATGAAGGTGATGCAGAGGGTAGTGGACTGACTTACCGCATTAGTGGTGGTTTTGATAAAGACTTATTTGAGCTGGATGCTTATACCGGAGAGTTGCGTTTTAAAGACGTGCCTGATTTCGATAGCCCGATGGATCAGAACTCAGATCATAGTTATGAGTTGACGGTGAAAGTAACAGATGCTCAGGGATATGCCAGCAGTAAGAATATTCTGATTTCAGTTGCCGACAATCCGGAGAATGATGGTGTTCGACTACGGGTTAGGGCGCTGTTACAGGGTGCCTACGAAAATAGCACCGGTCTGATGCATGATGCCTTGCGTAATGAGGGGGTTTTGCCGGTTGCACAGCCTTATCAGGGCGCACCCTTTAATTATGTGGGGGCTGAGCAGGTTAATCTTGATCTGGTTGCTATTGAAGGCAACGATGCCATGGTTGACTGGGTATTGATTGAATTGCGTGGCGTGGCGGATTCATCACAGGTGGTGGGTAGTTATGCCGGGCTATTGCAGCGTGATGGCGATGTGGTTGATGCTTCAACTGGTTTAGCCGTTATTAATTTACCTACTGTGCCCGTTGGTGAATATTTTGTAAGTTTGCGCCATCGTAATCATCTGGATGTGATGACTGCTGTGCCCGTGGCATTGACGATGGATGTTACTGATAATGTTATTGATTTTACTCAGCCAATCACCAATGTACAGGGTGAGTATGCCCGCTTGCTGGTAACCGATGATGAGAGTGATTATATTGCACTGCTTTGGGGCGGGGATGTTAACCGTGATCAGCGCTTAGTTGCGGCCGGATTGGGTCGTGATATTAATGTTATTTTGAGTGATGTGCTCTCTGCTGCGAATAACAGCGGTTATAACAGCAGTTATCAGGTTCAAGGCTACCATGATAGTGATTTGAACCTTGATGGCGTATCGCTATTTACCGGCCCTGGTAATGATACTAATGTCATACTGGGTAATGTGTTTTTACACCCGGCTAATGATAGCTTTTCGAGTAACTTTGTTATCGAAGGGGGGGTAGCACAGTAAAGCCTGGGGTCATAGGTAAGAGTTACCGTGTATTGCTCCACCGAGACTTAAGTTATGGCAGGTTTTCTCTACTGAGGGCTCCTGTCTTGCTTAATGTGATATACCGGCTGTTCATCAATGTGTTGGTTTGTGCTGGAATGTTATGGGTAGTCGGGTAGTCGGGGTGTAGGGTGGGTGTCACAGCACTGCTGATGGAAGCGGTTGACAGTTAATTGCCTTCTCACTATATTTAATCTAATGCGCCGATTTGAACATCAGCTTGCGGGCGCTTTATAAATACTGCTAAAGCGGCCCAGCCTGCTTTAGTGTTTGCTAACGCGGGTTTTTTTGTGCCCGTTGAAAAGATTGAGTATTGATGAGGTCAAAATGGACAAGGATTTCTGGGGTTTTGATACCCTTGCAGTACGGGCGGGGCATGAACGTAGTAACGAGATGGAGCATGCCGAAGCCATTTTCCCCACTTCGAGTTTTGTATTTAAGAATTCAGCTGAGGCAGCGGCACGTTTTTCCGGGGAGGAGATGGGTAATATTTATTCCCGAATGACTAATCCGACTGTCCGTTATTTCCAGGAGCGGCTTGCTGCGATGGAAGGTGGGGAATGTTGTGTGGCAACGTCCTCTGGAATGTCTGCGATATTGGCTGTAATTCTGGGTTTGTTAAAAACAGGCGATCATATTATTTGTTCCAACTCTGTGTTTGGAACAACGACTGTATTATTTCAAAAATATGTACAGAAGTTTGGGGTTGAGGTTAGTTTTGTTGTACTTAGCGATCCCGAAAGTTGGGAGCGTGCAGTCCAGTCTAATACTAAATTATTTTTTGCTGAAACACCGTCTAATCCTATTACAGAAATTACCGATATTCACGTCCTCTCAGAAATTGCGCACCGTCATAACAGTTTATTGGTCATTGATAACTGTTTTTGTACTCCAGCGTTACAGCGACCTCTTGAGCTGGGTGCCGATCTGGTTGTTCATTCTGCTACTAAGTACCTTGATGGTCAGGGAAGGGCTTTGGGGGGCGCTGTAGTGGGGGGTAAGCAGCATGTCGATGAGGATGTGTTTGGCGTGCTACGTTCGGGTGGTATGGTGATGAGTCCGTTTAATGCCTGGATTTTTCTTAAGGGCCTGGAGACTTTAAGTTTGCGGATGAGGGCGCACTGTGAAAGCGCCTTTATATTGGCCCATTGGTTAAATGAGCACCCGGAGGTTGAGCGGGTACACTATCCGGGTTTGTCATCTCACCCCCAGCATGAATTAGCCCGGCAGCAGCAGAGTGGTTTTGGCGGCATTGTGTCTTTTGTGGTTAAGGGCGGAAAGGAAAAGGCCTGGCAGCTTATTGATAGCACTCAGATGGTTTCTATTACCGCTAATTTAGGGGATACGAAGACAACGGTTACTCATCCGGCTACTACGACGCATTGTCGATTGACGGAAGAGCAGCGCTCTGAGACCGGGATAGAGGATGGCTTGGTTCGCGTTTCAGTGGGGCTTGAAACAATCTCAGATATTCAGAATGACTTGGCGAGAGGTTTGGACTGATGCTAAAAATTACCCTCCTTTCTTATGCAAAAAGGAGGGTATATTGTTGTTTATCTTGCTTGGTAGCTTTTTAGCTGGGTTTCGATAATGTCGCCTTTTTCATTGTGGCGAATTTTAACGGGCACGTAGCCCAGTTCTTTCGCTAGCCAAATGGTAGTGGCACGCTTTCCATTGTCCCGTATCATATGAATCTTCTCACATTCATATTTTCCTGCGGGCAGTGACAGTGTCTCTGTGCCTTGTTTTTGGAAGCGATAATCTTTGATCTTACCTTTTTCTGTAATCCGGTAATTGAGGGGGCGATTTGCTAACATGTCATCCATGATGCGAAGCTCTAATAGTGCTGGGTCAATTGTGCCAGAGGGCACAGCAAGCGAATAAGTTTCGCCTTTATAGCTTCCTTTTACCTGTGTGGGGCTGGAGAAATTAAACTGGTCACGACGGTCTTTGCGTTTGTTTTTATGGTGGTAAAGGTAATTTTTAGTATTGAGTTGATTGCCCTGTTTTTGTCCACTGCTACGTTCTGTGAGTGTGTCGCCGCTGATAAATGCAGCGATGCCATTGGCTTTGGTTTGTTTTAGATAGGTATATTGGTTTCCGGCATAGGCCAGGTTGGCGTGCATTTCCCCCAAGTTGAGTCCAGACTTCACTACACTATAAGTAGCCTGGAAAGATTGTGGTGCTGCCTGTAAATAAGTGCTAAAAAATAGTACTGCTATTGCTGAGGTACGGATTAATTTATAAATCATATTTTTGATCCTTTTATTGCTTTATGTTCGCTTGTTTTAGTACTTGTGCTTTAATTCGACTACAGTAATTGTTACAGGTTCACTGGCCCGTTTGTAGATTTTATGCACAAAAACCTCAGGAGTTGTCTAAAAATAGAGCTTTATGGGTTGATTTTGCCTGAGCTGGACTCATACTGTGTGTTGCGTATGTAAATACGATTTGGGCTGATGCCCTACCTTAATTACTTTAAAGATTTTGTGGAGGCTCGATTTCATGAGCGAAAACATTTTAGCCCTGTCTGATGATACATTTGAACAGGATGTACTGAAGTCTGATGTTCCTGTTTTGGTTGATTACTGGGCAGAGTGGTGCGGGCCATGCAAGATGATTGCCCCGTTACTTGAAGAAATTGCCAGCGAATATGAAGGGCGTGTCAAGGTGGCCAAGCTTAATATTGATGATAATCAGCTGACTCCCCCTAAGTATGGCATCCGGGGTATTCCTACGCTGATGTTGTTCAAGGATGGGGAAGTTGAGTCAACGAAAGTAGGGGCGCTTTCAAAATCACAACTTTCAGCATTTATTGATTCGAATATTTAAGATATTTACGCAGCGGCTGGCGTTTAAAACCAACCGCTGGTAAAACTTTCAACTAATTTTTCTGGACTCTTCTAAAAGTCCATGCTAGCTTTAGGTTATTAGATCCCCTCCGGGTTCTGTTCCCTACGATCTCGATTTCTTTTTTCCGGGCATGAGCTTTTGAAAAATAATTACGCAGCCTCCTTCGTTTTATGAGGTGTGCCGGAAATCGATTCCCTCTTTCAATGGAATTCCTTTAGCACTTGAAACGCTTATCTACTAATCTATGAATTTATCCGAATTAAAGAAAAAACCAACCTCCGAGTTGTTTGAGCTGGCCCAGTCTATGGGCTTAGAAAGTATCTCCCGCGTCCGTAAACAAGACATTATTTTTGCCATGCTGAAAAATCATGCGCAAAGTGGTGAGGATATTTATGGTGATGGGGTGCTGGAAATATTGCAGGACGGTTTCGGCTTCCTGCGCTCCCAGAATTCAAATTACCTGGCGGGTGCAGATGACATTTATGTTTCTCCCAGCCAGATTCGACGCTTTGGCCTGCGCACCGGTGATAGCATCAGTGGCAAGATTCGCCCACCCAAAGATAACGAGCGTTATTTTGCTCTGCTCAAAGTAGATACAATTAATTTTGAATCTCCTGATCAGGCCCGTAACAAGATCCTGTTTGAAAACCTTACCCCTTTACATCCGAATGACCGGATGCGGATGGAGCGAGGTAACGGTAGTCGTGAAGATATCACTGCACGGGTTATTGATATTGTTGCGCCCTTTGGTCGTGGTCAGCGTGGCTTGATTATTGCACCGCCGAAGGCTGGTAAAACTTTGATGCTGCAAAATATGGCACAGAGTATTGCTTCGAATTACCCAGACTGCCATCTTATCGTTTTGTTGATCGATGAGCGCCCGGAAGAAGTTACCGAAATGTCCCGGATGGTGCAGGGTGAAGTAGTTTCTTCCACGTTTGATGAGCCTGCCTCGCGTCATGTGCAGGTGGCTGAAATGGTTATTGAGAAAGCCAAGCGCCTGGTGGAGCACAAAAAGGATGTCATTATCTTGCTGGATTCGATCACTCGATTAGCACGTGCTTACAATACGGTGATCCCATCGTCAGGCAAAGTGTTAACGGGTGGTGTTGATGCGAATGCTTTGCATCGGCCTAAACGATTCTTTGGCGCAGCCCGTAATATCGAAGAGGGTGGTAGCTTAACGATTATCGCTACTGCGTTGATCGATACCGGTTCCAAGATGGATGATGTAATCTACGAGGAATTTAAAGGTACAGGTAATAGTGAAATCCACCTGGATCGCCGCATTGCCGAAAAGCGTGTATTCCCTGCCATTAACATCAATCGTTCTGGTACGCGCCGTGAAGAGCTGCTGACGACGCCTGATGAGCTGCAGTCTCTGTGGATTCTGCGTAAGTTCCTGCATAGCATGGACGAGCTGGAGTCAATGGAGTTATTGTTTGATCGTTTGTCGAAGACTAAGAATAACGATGAGTTCTTTGATGTGATGAAGCGCGGCTAATAAAATTAATTTTTAGTTTTGCTATGTCAGCTGATGGATGCCTTCGGCTGGCTTACTGCTGATTGACTCTGCATGTTATGGGTTTATGAGCTGTATGATACTTCTGTGTTGGTCCCTCTATCGCTAATGGTGAGGGTGAGGGTGTTACGTAGAAATCTGTATGTCTTCGATGTTGAGTCCTTCCTGTCCCAGGCAGGCATCTAGCTTGCGTTGGTCTATATTGACTTCGAGCAGGAAATCGCCCTGTTCTGTTGTTTGCTCGCTTTCAATGGCTTTGTCAGCATAGAGACTTGCGCGCAAGCGTCCGTAGCGAGAGGGTAGACATATTTGTCCGCGGTAGATCTTTTGGGCGAAATACTCACCAAGGTATTCCAGTAGTGCTTCTAGTCCCTCACCGTTCTGTGCAGATAACCAGACTTTATCGGCTTGTAATCCATTGCCTTTTTCTATAGATGCACTTTTATCCCCAAGGTCAATTTTATTCATGACTTCAATCTGAGGGACGTCCCCTGCGCCAATTTCATCGATTACTTCATTGACCTGCTCGATATAGAAATCACGTTGACCATCATTGCTATCAATAACGTGAAGTAATAAGTCGGCTTCGATAGTTTCCTGAAGTGTGGAGCGGAATGCTGCTACCAGGTCATGTGGTAGGTGGCGGATAAAGCCCACGGTATCAGCGAGTATGATGGCTTGTTGGTTAGCCAGATTGATTCTACGCAGCGTTGGATCAAGTGTGGCGAAAAGTTGATCCGCCGCATACACCTCTGATTCAGTGAGTGCATTGAATAATGTGGACTTGCCTGCATTGGTATAGCCAACCAGCGAAACAGTAGGGATCTCAGCGCGTTTGCGGGATTGCCGGCCTTGTTCACGTTGGTTGCGTACTTTTTCCAGGCGTTTGTTGATTTGTTTGATTCGGGCTCTAAGTAAGCGCCGATCTGTTTCAAGCTGTGTTTCGCCGGGGCCGCGCATGCCGATGCCGCCTTTTTGACGTTCCAGGTGTGTCCAGCCTCTGATGAGTCGTGTTGACATGTGTTTGAGCTGGGCTAATTCAACCTGAAGCTTGCCTTCATGGCTGCGGGCGCGTTGAGCGAATATGTCCAGAATCAAGCCTGTGCGGTCAAGGACGCGACATTCAAATAAGGCTTCGAGATTTCTTTCCTGGGCTGGGCTGAGATTATGGTCGAATATGACAAGATCAACTTGGTGAAGATGAACCAAGTCATGGATATCTTCTGCTTTGCCGAGGCCAATATAGTACCTGGAATCAGGGCTTTTTCTGGAACCAGTGACAATGCTCTGAATTTCTGCACCGGCAGATCGCGCGAGTTCAGAGAACTCGTGCTCATCTTTTGGAGTTTCGTCAGTGCTGAAACTTATCTGAACAAGTAAAGCGTTATTTCCGGCGTCCGGGCGTTCAAATAGTTCCAAGGTCAGTCACTTTTATTCAGTCGCAAGATTTAGTTTAATAGGACGCGCTGGTACGATAGTAGATATCGCGTGCTTGTAAACCAGCTGGCTCACAGTGTTGCCAAGCAAAACCACGAATTGGTCAAATGATTCGACGTGGCCTTGTAATTTGATGCCATTCACTAGGTAAATTGAGACTGGAATCCGTTCCTTTCTCAGTGCATTGAGGAAGGGTTCTTGTAACGTGTGCCCTTTCGACATGTTTTTCTCCTAAAAGTCTTTATATTGGGGTTGTGGTTATTGGGTGTAGCGTTATTCGATCACTTAATCTTATATCGATCGACCGACTAAAGCCTACCAGTTAAAATTGTTCATAAAAATACCTACTGTCTGACACATCCGTTTATCCGTGAATAAACGTTAAGATGTTCTGTATGACCGACGGAAGGCTGTAATTTTCTGCATCATGCTGACGAAGTGACCGCTCAGAACGCAACCAAGTCATCTGGCGTTTAGCAAGCTGCCTTGTTGCCACGATAGCACGATTGCGCATCATATTGTAGTCTATTTTTCCATCTAAATACTCCCAAACCTGCCTGTAGCCTACGGCTCGGATGGCAGGCATGGTTAGTGATAAGTCGCCACGGTTATAAAGTGCTTTTACCTCATCTATAAAGCCTTGTTGAAGCATTAAATCAAAGCGCATTTCGATGCGTTCATGTAGCCAGCTTCGGTTTTCCGGGATTAAAGCAATCTTATGAAATTGATACGGACAAGCGTCGTACCGTGCCGATTTTTGCAAAACTGTGAGTGATTGGCCGGTTAATTCGTATACTTCCAGTGCGCGTTGCAGACGCTGAGGATCATTTGGGTGAATGCGGGCGGCAGCTTCGGGATCAATTTTTGTCAATCTTTCATGTAAGGCTGTCCAGCCATGTGATTCTGCCTCTGCTTCTAACTGAGCGCGTACTTCAGGGTTCGCGGGAGGAAGGTGTGACAGACCGTGCTCTAATGCCCGAAAATAAAGCATGGTGCCGCCTACCAATAAAGGTATTCCACCCTGAGCTGTTATTTCAGTCATTTCATTGAGCGCGTCGGCCCGGAAGTCGGCTGCTGAGTATGATTGGGAGGGGTCTTGGAAATCTATCAGACGATGTGGTGCCTGTCGCAGAGTTTCAGCGTCAGGCTTAGCAGTGCCGATGCTCATGTCTTTATAAACCAATGCAGAGTCAACACTGATTAGTTTGACGGGTAAATGTTTGCAAGCTTCAACAGCCAGGTCTGTTTTTCCACTGGCTGTCGGCCCCATCACAAATATAGCTTTAGGCAAGTCTTTACTCATTGGCCACGCATAAATAACTTATCAATCTGGTTCAGGCTCATTTGTGTCCAGGTGGGTCGTCCATGATTGCACTGCCCGCTGCGTTCAGTGCGCTCCATATCACGTAATAAGGTGTTCATTTCCGGCACGCTAAGCCGTCTGTTGGCACGAACGGAGCCATGGCAGGCCATAGTCGATAAAATTTCGTTCATGGCCTGCTGGATACGCTGGCTTTCGCCGTGGGTGATTAGGTCTGCAAGAACGTCGCGAACCAGTGCTTCAGTGTCGGAATCTTTTAGTAAGCTAGGTACGGCACGTATGACCAGTTTTTCTAGCCCCATGCGGCCTAGCTCAAAACCGAGCGCGATGAAGGTATCACTATGCTGTTCGGCATAATCAGCTTCTTTACGGCTGACATTAATACTTTGAGGCACTAGCAGTGGCTGCGAGCGTATGGCATCAGCATGCATGCTTTGTTTTAGCTGTTCGTAAGTAATTCGTTCGTGAGCGGCATGCATATCTACAACGATCAGCCCGTGTTCGTTTTGCGCCAGAATATAAATGCCGTGTAACTGTGCGATCGCAAAACCTAAGGGTGGGATGTCAGACTCATTTCCGGATTCTTGGCCAGAGGGCGTTCCATTTCCTGTATCAGAACGACCTGTAACACCTGGTAAAGATGGACTGACTGGAACGGGTGTGTCCAGAGCTTGGTACAATTTACCGTAGAGAGCTGCTGATTCCCTAACCGGAATGTTTAGTCTTTGCTGTCTCTGATAACCATGATTGGCCGGGAAGCTGGTGCTGTTATTGCCGCTGCCAGAAGAGTGGGTGGCTGATGAGTTGTTTTCACCGGCTACTTCAATCGGTTGTTGCCCGACCTGGCCGGAAGCTGGCGAGTCCGGCAAGTGGGTCGGAGCTGTTCCATCACTGGGTCGCAAATCGGCTAAAGCCTTATGCAGCGTGCGGAACAAAAAGTCATGTGCCAGACGTCCTTCCCGAAAGCGCACTTCTTGTTTGGTCGGATGTGCATTTACATCGACTAGTTGAGGGTCAAGTTCAAGGTATAATACATAGGCTGGATGGCGGCCGTGGTAAAGCACATCCTGATAGGCCTGACGGACAGCATGAGTGATCAGTCTGTCTTTAACATTGCGTCCATTGACGTAGAAATATTGTAAGTCAGCTTGTGAGCGTGAAAAAGTAGGCAGACCCACCCAGCCCCACAAGCGCAGTCCGGCTGCTTCGTAGTCAAGATAGTGGCTGTTTTCAACGAAATTGCTGCCACATAATTCGGCGAGGCGTCGTTCTGACTCAAAACGGTCAGCTGCCCCCCGCAAGTGCATGACAACCTTTTGGTTGTGACGCAAGTTGATAGCTATATCGAACCGGCTGAGGGCTATCTTGCGTACCATGTCTTCAATATGCCGAAATTCAGTTTTCTCAGTTTTAAGGAACTTACGGCGTGCGGGCACATTAAAAAACAGGTCGCGTACTTCAATGGTGCTGCCGGTGGTGTGAGCACTAGGCTCCGGTTCCCCCATCGTTTGATGATGTGCTTTTAGTATCCAGCCTTGATCATCATTTTGGCTTTGTGAGTCAAGACTCAGTCGTGAAACGGAAGCAATACTGGGCAAGGCTTCGCCACGAAAGCCCAGGCTACGTACCTGTTCGAGATCATCAAGACTGCTAATTTTGCTGGTGGCGTGGCGACTAAGTGCGAGTGTTAACTCCTCTTTGGGGATGCCACAGCCATTGTCCCTAATGCGAATGCGTTTAACGCCACCTTGTTCTATGTCTATGTCAATCTGGCTCGCACCAGCGTCCACGGCATTTTCGAGGAGTTCCTTGATGACAGAAGAGGGGCGTTCGACCACCTCACCAGCTGCAATCTGGTTAATGAGGTGATCGGGTAGTTGCTGAATAGCCATTAAGTGATTTTACAGATTGAATCAGATTTGTGTTGCAGAATTTTTAGCAGATTTACCGTGAAAGTTTGTATCTTTCAGTAATTGGGATGAAAGTGGACTTTCATCGCTGCCAGGTTGGATTTTATTCCCGGTGCTTAAGTTCTTCAGTGAGCCACTGGTTTGGGCTTTTAGCGCTGGTTTCTTTTCCATCAGATCTTTTGATCGATCAGAGTTAATACCATAACGTGCAAGAATAGCCGGTTGTTTTTCTGAAGCTTCTGCGCGGTCAATTACGATTTGATAGCCATCATCAGCTTCCAAAATAACAAAGTCCGATTGGGTTGTCTGGAGTTTTTCAAAGAATTCATTAAAGTCTGAGAAGCTCTCGCCATTAATCGTCTCTACAACTAAGCCTTTGTCGTGATGGTGATCCTTATTGATGTCAGCGGGCAGCACCTTAGTCATAATAACCACTTCTTTGCGCTCTTTACTCGGAGGTTTCATCGCCATAGCCGCTAACGCAGAAGGGACGGGATCCATGTTATCCAGCAGATCCTGATTCAATGGCATAAAGACGAAACCACCATAAATATAATAGGTGGGCTGTTTATCATATTGATTGGGTTTTACCAGCAGGTAATCCTTGCCTGGTTTATCCAGTGTAATGGCGACATCCATTTTTTTACTATCGCGAATGACTTCGAGTTTCACTTCTTCACCCAGTTGATGAAGATCGATGTAGTGGGTGTAATCCAGGAACTCACCGGGGCGAAACTCAACAGTGCCATTGTTTTCTATGGAATAACCGTCAATTTGGGTGATGATATCGCCCACTTCCATAATGTTTTCAGCGGGTGCGTTAGGGTAAACCTTGTGTACTAAAATGCCGGTTTGTGCGTCATCCAGTCCATATTTGCGCCGCATGGCTGGATTTTCAAGAGACTGGACAAGAAAACCAGGAAAACCAAAACCATCTTGCTTACCGTCTTTCACATCATTAAGAAAATGACTGATAATAGGTGTTGGAATCATGTAGCCAATATTTTCGGTAAAAAAGCCGGATTGCATGGCAACACCGACGACTTTGCCATTGGAGATGACGGGGCCACCACTGTTACCAAAATTGATGGCTGCATCAACCTGAACAGCTATTAGGTTTTCGTTGGTGTGTGCGTAGTTTTGCTTTTCTATTCGGGAAACAACGCCGCGTGTGACGCTTAAGGTGGTTCCACCTATCGGGAAGCCGTATACTTCAACTTCTTGCTGAGTTTCTGGTAAATTACCCAGTTCCAGTGGTTTTACATCTTTGTACAGATCTTTTTCTTTTGTTTGTAATAGTGCAAGATCAGCTTCATGGGAGATGTAGACTACCTCTGCTTCATGACGCTTAGTTTCACCATGGCGCTGTAATTCAAGAAAAGTAGCATCAGCAGCAACATGTGCATTGGTGAGAACAAGGCCGCCGTCAATGATAAGTCCGGAGCCTGAGCCTTTCTGGGTGTTGGAATTCCAGGGTGAGAGTGTACTGTAAGCATGCTTAACGACATAAACATGAACAACAGCATCTTTTAATGCTTCTTTCGCATCTTTTGCGCTGGTTTCTGCTGCTGTTTTTGTAGTATTGGTGTCGGCCAAAATGCCGGGTGATGTAAATAGCCCTGACATTATAAAAGCAACGCCAATATAGTATTTCATTAGTTTCATTTAACGATCCTGAGTGGGAGTGGTCGCGGGTATTATTCCAAAGGAGTGCCTGGTTTTTTACGAGACCTTAAGTTATTTGGCATGAAAACAACCATGCTTGTAGTTAACCTATCGGTTTTTGCCTGAAAACTTGTTATTCTTCGCCGATCATGCGACTAAGTCAAAAACATCAATAGGATAGCACGATGACAGATTATAAGCATACGCTTAATTTGCCAACAACCGCCTTTCCAATGCGCGGAAATCTGGCTAAAAGAGAGCCGGAAATGTTGGAGGATTGGCAAGAACGTCAGCTATATGAACGTTTGCGCAAAAAGGCTAAAGGACGGCCGAAATTCGTTCTTCATGATGGCCCTCCTTACGCAAATGGCCCTATTCATATTGGCCATGCGGTCAATAAAATTATTAAAGACGTCATTATTAAAAGTAAAACAATGGCGGGCTTTGATGCGCCGTATGTTCCGGGCTGGGATTGCCATGGCTTGCCGATCGAGAAGAAGGTCGAAGACAAGGTTGGCCGGGTCGGTAAGAAAGTCGATGCGAATGAGTTTCGTCGTATTTGCCGCGAATATGCGACGAAGCAGATTGAATTACAGCGTAAGGATTTTAAGCGCCTTGGCGTCTTGGGTAGCTGGGATGATCCTTATCTAACGATGAATTTTAAAACTGAGGCGGGTATTGTTCGTGCCTTAGGGAAAATTGCACTCAGCGGCCATATGCATAAGGGCACTAAGCCAGTTCATTGGTGTACTGATTGCGGCTCTGCCTTGGCGGAAGCGGAAGTTGAGTATGAGAATAAAAAATCATTTTCAATTTACGTGCGTTATGCCTTTGTTGACGAAAGTGTATTGCTTGAGCTTTTGCCAGAGGCAAAGGGTGAGGGGGCTCTGAGTACACTTATCTGGACAACAACACCCTGGACCTTGCCCGCCAGTCAGGCAGTATCATTACATCCGGAATTCGAATATGTTGTTGTCCGGGCGGATGGGGAGCGTTTGTTGATGGCTGAAGCCTTGCATGAAGATGTAATGCAGCAAGCCGGTATTGAAGATTTCTCTGTTTTAGCACGCATTACAGGCGAAAAGCTCGAAGGGGTAATGTTACAACACCCTTTCCTGGATCGTCAGGTGCCGCTGATTCTGGGTGAGCATGTCACCACTGAAGCAGGTACCGGTGCAGTTCATACTGCCCCCGGTCATGGTCAGGAGGACTTTATCGCAGGTCAGCGTTACGGCCTTGAAGTCGATAACCCTGTCGGCAGTAATGGTTGTTTCCTGGCGAGGACGGAGTTCTTTGCGGGTGAGTCAGTGCATAAGGTCAATCCTCATGTGATTGAGGTGTTGGAGGAGCATGGCAAATTACTGCATACCCATAAGATTGATCACAGCTACCCACATTGTTGGCGACATAAAACACCGCTGATTTTCCGTGCTACCCCCCAGTGGTTTGTCAGTATGGATCAGAAGGGTTTACGCGCAGATGCGTTAAAGTCAATCAAGGAAGTGCAGTGGATTCCCGAGTGGGGTGAGGCGCGTATTGATGGCATGATTGCGAATCGCCCGGACTGGTGCATCTCTCGCCAACGCACCTGGGGTTCACCAATTACTTTGTTTGTACATAAAGAAACGGCTGAGTTGCACCCTCAGACTGAAGCATTAATTGAGGCGGTGGCTCAGCGTATCGAGAAAGGCGGCATTGAGGCTTGGTTTGCATTGGATAAAGCCGAGCTGTTGGGCAATGATGCTGATAGTTATGACAAGGTAAGCGACACATTGGATGTCTGGTTTGATTCCGGAACAACGCATGCTTCGGTGCTTAAGGAGCATCCTGATCTGACGTTCCCTGCGGACCTGTATTTGGAAGGTTCTGATCAGCATCGTGGCTGGTTTCATTCTTCATTACTGACCTCAGCAGCTATAAATGGCCATGCGCCTTATAAGGCGGTGTTAACACACGGTTTTACTGTTGATGGCAAAGGGCAGAAAATGTCCAAGTCATTAGGTAATGTCATTGCGCCACAATCGGTCACTAACAAGCTGGGTGCGGATATATTGCGCCTTTGGGTGGCGTCTGCGGATTACAGTCGTGAGATGACCGTCTCTGATGAGATTCTGAAGCGTACTGCGGATTCTTATCGGCGCATTCGTAATACGTCTCGTTTCTTATTGTCTAATCTGGGTGACTTTGATCCGGCACAGCACTTAGTGGCTAAAGAGGATATGTTACCGCTGGATCGTTGGGCAGTGCATCAGGCTGCGCAGGTGCAAAAGACGATTCAGGATGCGTATTCACGCTATCAGTTCCATCAGGTGACTCAGGAACTCCAGAAGTTTTGTAGCATGGATATGGGGAGTCTGTTCCTCGATATTACTAAAGATCGTCAGTACACCATGCAGGCCGATAGCCATGGGCGGCGTTCAGCCCAGACAGCGGTTTACCATATTCTGCAAGCTATGTTGCCGTGGATGTATCCTGTGTTGAGCTTTACCGCAGAAGAAATTCTGTCACACCTTCCGGGTGAGCATGAAGAAGCGGTGTTGTTTATGCAGTGGTATGACGGTTTGTTCGAACTAGATGCTGATAGCGAAATTTCTGCTGAAGATTGGGCGCATATTTTCGCGGTGCGTGAAGCGGTCGGTAAGCAGTTGGAAGAAGCTCGTGGAGAGGGGAAAATTGGTGCTGCCCTGAGTGCTGAACTCGATATTTACACATCGGGTGCGACTGCACTGAAAAAATTGGGCAATGAGCTGAAATTTGTGTTTATCACATCTGCTGTCCGTCTGCATGAGTCAAGTGATGCGCCTGATACGGCGGTTGAGGTCATTGCTGGTGTGCTGGTTGATGTGAAATCAACTTCGGCTGAGAAGTGTACCCGTTGTTGGCACCATACTGATGATGTGGGTAGTCATGCTGAGCATCCGGAGTTGTGTGGCCGTTGCGTAGAAAATGTCGAGGGTAAGGGTGAGTCACGTCAGTATGCTTAAGACAGATGCTGCTTCGGCAGATGTGGAAAGAGGTATGTTGGTTTGGTTGTGGGTGGCGGTCGTAATCGTCGCCCTTGACCAGCTGACTAAATGGATGGCTGAGTCGACATTGATTGATGTCGGGACTTACATTGAAGTGATGCCACACCTTAACTGGAAGCTGGCTTATAACTACGGTGCAGCTTTTAGTTTTCTGGGTGATCAGAATGGCTGGCAGCGTTGGTTTTTTGCTGCTTTGGCAATCGGGGTTAGTTTTTTCATTGTGAACTGGCTGCGTAAGTTGCGTAAAACCAGTCGCTGGACTGCGGCAGGTTTGGTGATGATTCTGGGGGGCGCGATTGGTAACCTCATTGATCGCTTGTTATACGGTAAGGTGATCGATTTTATCGATGTGTACTTCGACATTCCCTGGGTGATGGAAAATTATCATTTCGCAACGTTTAATGTGGCAGATATAGCGATAACGATAGGCGCGGTGATTTTGGTGTTTATGAGCTTGTTTGCTGAGGATGAGATGGATTAATTCTCTTTTGGAGTGAATTTAAGTGGCGTCGAACCCCTCCCCAGCCCTCCCCTTGTCAAGGGAGGGAGTTTTGCCTTAGTTCTTAAATCAATCGCGATAAATGTCAGGTTTCTCCTGCCTCTAATTGTGGCACAACTAAGTGCCCTCCCTTGATCCACACGTTTTGTTTTGTAAACGTGGCCTGGGGAGGGTTGGGGAGGGGTTTAACAGCCTCAGCGGTCATTCCATTCTACCTTTGAAATAATGCTGAGCAGGCAGGTTTAAAACGATATTTTAAGCTTCCACGACCCTCTTCAACAGTCGTTAAGTTTTTTGTCTTTGTGGCATACTGACACAGTTCACGTGTTACGTTTCCAAATTCCCCAGGGCTTGTTATGACTCTTTTATCTAACTCATCCGATGATTTTAAGCAGCATCATGAACGCTTGAAGCAGCTTTACGCTGAGTTGCTTCAGGAATATGATTTTGAAACCCGTGTTGAAGAAAAGTCCCGCCAAAAAAATAGTCTCGATAAGGTGTTGCACGATTTACAGCAGCTGCGCTTGGGGCAGTTGAAGAAATACCGTTTGAATGGTGCAGATGACGATTCCAGAAAGCTGGTGGGGATGATGTTGGCTGATGAGCCGCAGCACAAAGAAGCTTTGGTTCATAGTGCTGAACTTGAGGCTTTGGAGTTGCTCTGGGAAAAAGCCTCTGGCTTGCGGCGTGGTTTGCTCCGAATACGTGATGAAGCCTTTCAGCCTGTTAAAAGCGAAGTCATACAAGCCGTAGTTGGTGTGGCGAATTCAGCGAAGTACCGGGGGTTAATTGCTGATGTAGAAGAAATGCTGGCGGGTAGAATGTTAGTGGTTGAGTTCGTTGAGTGTTGGCGGATGGATAATGTTGTGACTGCTGATGTACCGGCGCTGGATTATGACCGGAAGAAGTTGGGTGAGAATATTGTTAGTGGGAATCTGGTGTTGTTTCTCGGTGGCGAGGTGGTTAATGACAGTGGGTCGGTTTGGTCGGAAGCTGATTTAACCGGCCAGTTGGCGGGGGAAGCTCAGTACGAGAGTTTTCAAGGTACTTTGTCAGCGATTGCGGAATATTATGTCCAACGGGGTGAGTTAGGGCGGCAACGCTTGTTGGAGCGGGTGGTGGATCATTTGCCGAGCTTCGGTCGGGTTGCGTTATATGAGCGGCTGGCGGCATTACCGGCGAGGCTGGTGCTGATTTCTGCGGTATATGATGATTTGCTGGAACAGGCTTTACGGAAAGCACATAAACCCTATGTGTTGCTGACCTCTATTATGCAGTCCGATGAATATACCCTTGGACATGTCTGGGTGCAGTATTCGGACGGACGCCCCTCGAAGGTGTGTACCAAAGATGATATTTCACGTTTAACCGAGTTGGAGGCGTTTTCGGTTATTTACAAGTTGCGTGGGTGTTGTGGGCCGGAATGGCGACAGGACGCGCTGGCGTTAACGGAAAGTGATTATTTTAACTTCGCACATCATGCGCAAGAGATTATCCCGAACTATATTATCCGCCAGTTGAATGCGTTGGGGTGTTTGTTTATTGGTTATGATCCGGCCAATTGGGAGGAGCGTTTGCTGGTTGATGCGTTGTTACAGCGGGTGAATAACAATACCGCGTTACAGGTGTTAAATGCGGATGCGCAGCAACCTTTACAAAAAGTATTTTGGCGGCGACAGGGCGTGGAGCATTGTCCGGTAAGGATGGCTGAGTTAGAGCGGTTGCTGGACGTGGAGGGAGTGGCATGAGTAATGGCGCTGAGATTCAGTCCTCTAAAACGGTGATTGCCGAACCTGCTACGCAAAAGCCTTACCCTGGTTTGCGGCCTTTTGAGGAGGGTGAAAAACACGCGTTTTTCGGGCGTGAGGGCGATAAGGCCATTCTTATTGATAAGATTTTGGCGAATCGTCTGACCCTGTTATTTGCGGCGAGTGGGGTCGGTAAGAGTTCCTTGTTACAGGCGTCGGTGATGCCGCAACTGGCTGACCCCGGTGGGGAGAATCTCAGTGTGGTTTGTCATCGGCAATGGTGGGGTGATGAGGATAGCAGTGTTGTATTGAAACAGTCTGTATTGGATGCGTTGGTGAAACAGGGTGTGTTACAGGCGGAAGATATTGCGGAAATGGTGGGTGATGATCTGGCGGGGGTGCTGGCTTATTGTAGCTTGATGGTGCGGACGCCTTTGGTGTTGATCCTGGATCAGTTTGAGGAGTTTTTTCGTTATCAGCGTGGGAAACCGGGTTTCCAGGCGTTAATTGATCAACTCACGCAGGCGATGATTGATAAGACCTTACCGCTCAGTGTGGTGATTTCTATGCGTGAGGATTTTGCGCTGGAGTTAAATGCGTTTAAACCGCGCTTACCGACTCTATTATTTGAGAACTTTTACCGGTTGGAGAAGCTGGATAGAGCCGCTGCGCAACAGGCTATCGTGTTGCCGGTGGAACGGCTTGGGTTTAGTTATGAGCCTGCTTTACTGGAAGCGTTATTGGATGATTTGGCGGGACAACAGGTCGGTGGTGATGTTACCGATCAGTTATTACAGATTTCGCAATCGGTGGTACAGCCTCCGTATCTACAGATTGTGTGTGAGTATTTGTGGCGGGAGTGTAAGGGCGATGCGGAGCAGGTGCTGCGCCTGAGTCATTATGAGAAGGCGGGCGGGGCCGACGGCATTGTTGCAGGATTTTTGCGGCGGGTGCTGGATAAATTAAGTGCTAAGGAACAGGGCATCTTGTCGGGGGCGTTTGATTATCTCGCGGCACAGGGCGGAGTGAAGGTGGCTTACCCGCTGGATAGGTTGGCGAAGAGTGTGCGGGTGAAGCCTGCGCGGTTACAAGGTGTGTTGGATCAGTTGATTCCAGACGATGTGCGGGTGTTACAGCGTCAGGAACGTGGAGGGGTGTATTGGTATGAGTTGTATCACGATATGTTCACAGCGGGTATTGAGCGTTGGAATAATGAATGGAAGCAGCGTCAGTTAACACGGCAACGTTGGACGATTCGTAGTCTCTTGTTGGTCGGTGGCTTGGTGATGGCTTTGTTGCTGGATTCATTTTGGTGGTTAATGCAGAACAACCATTTTCCGGTGAGTTATTTGTTTCAACAGCAGAAATTTCGTTTGATGGATTGGGGGTTGATGGAGGAGGCGTTGCCTGAGATGACCTCGAAGCCGATACCGGTATCTGAGGGTGAGGTGCCAATTGGGGAGTTGGATGCAGGTTTTGCTGATGGTGCTGTTAAGTTTTTGAAAAGTAATGGGGAGTATGTGAGGAATAATTTTTCTTATCCAATAATCAATGTCCAGTTTCCTGATGCATTTTATGCAGGGAAGTATGAGGTGACTTATGAGGAGTTTGATTATTTTGTCTGGCATCAGCATAAGCAGGGTGTTGGCAAGGATAAGATGGATTATCCGACTGGTGCTACCCGCGATAATGGTCGGGGCCGCCGTGCGGTAACACAGGTTACCTGGGATGAGTCGGTGGCTTATACCGATTGGTTGAGTGAGCGTTCTGTAAGTACTTACCGCCTGCCCACAGAGGCTGAGTGGGAGTATATTGCCCGTGCCAAATCGAAGACAGCTTACCCTTGGGGTGATGATGCAAAAGGCTTAGCTGAAGCTAATTGTGACGGTTGTGGTAGTGAGTGGGATAATAAACTTGTTGCTCCTGTTGGAAGTTTTTCGGCTAATGAATGGGATATTCATGATACATCGGGGAATGTCTGGGAATGGACTTGTTCAACTTGGCAGGCCGATTTTTCTGCTGAATATGCGACCCGCTGCTCAAAGAAGGGCGATGACAACAATCGCCGGGTTCTTCGCGGCGGTTCGTGGTACGACGGTCCCGCTTGGGTTCGTTCTTCCGCGCGCCTCAGGCTCCTCACTAGCACCCGAAACGTCGATACTGGTTTTCGAGTGCTTGAGTTCCGCCCCCAGGACAAATAGCCCTTTTCACTTTTACTTTGCGCGAAAGCGCAAGAAATTTAACTGATATGATCAAAAAACAATCAAGTCAAAGTGTGCCGCAGGCAGTTACCGCGTGTAGGGAATTACTCTTATGGATGATTCCCAAACTCGATACTTTACCGCGTAATCGCCGCTATACATTAGGCGAAAAACTGGAGCAACGCTTGCTGGTGATTTTAGAATCATTGGTCAGTGCGGCTTACAGTAAAAATAAACGTAAATGGCTCACCGACGCTAATCGTGACTTGGAAGTATGCCGACATTTATGGCGTATCTGTTTTGATCTGAAGGGTATCTCGCGAACGTCCTGCCTTTATTCAGGTATTTAATGAAAGTAGCGTCTGCGGACTTCGAATTAGTATTTGCGGATTATTTTAATCATTACATTTATGCTGCGTCCAGTTCCACCCTTGAAACCTTTTGTAAATTAAGGTGCTGACGCGCTTGCCATAAGTCATAGTTGTGCTGCATGGCTAGCCAGCTTTCGGGAGACCTGCCTAACGCTTTGGATAAGCGCAGCGCCATTTCAGGGCTAACACCGCTTTGTTGTTTTAGAACACGACTGAGGGTGGAGGCCGCAACATCGAGTTTGAAGGCCAAATACCTGCAGCTTAAACCGAATGGCTCCATATAGGTGGCAGCAATGAATTCGCCGGGATGGGGTGGGTTGTACATCGTCATTAGTGATAGTCCTCGTAATCAAGTATATAAACGTTCCCATTATCGAATTCGAAAGTGAGCCTCCAGTTCGCAGATACGGTGATAGACCAAATACCTTCCCGTTGGCCTTTCAATGGCTAGAGAGTGTTAATGGCTGTTTGGATAAAATATCGCGGTCTTCATAATTCTGTGTGCGGTGTTTTGGATGTGCTCATTATAAGCATTTGATTGTATAGTGTGCAGTAGGAAGATGAACTGAGTAACACTATTTAGGGAGATAATAAATGACGCAACACCTGATCGAATATACCCTGTCCGACGGCAGTACCATCCACGTCGAATCCAATGCCTCCGATGGTGGTGATACCAGCCGAATTAGCCGTAACGGTAGCCCCGAGGTTGCCAGCGAGCGTTTTGAGACCGCTATCCAAAAAAGTGAATCCGCACTGGCCGCAGTACGTGATCTGGTAACCAAGCTTGGCCCGGATGAAACCTCTGTTGAGGTGGGCTTTAAATTTTCCGCCAAAGCCGGAGTGATTCTAGCCTCAGCGGATAGCGAAGCAACCTTTAAAGTGACCCTCAAATGGAAGGCTAATGACTGAAAGTCTATTGCCTAAAAAACAGCAGCCTGATTGGGGGGCTGGGGTTGCGCGGTTTCGTGATCAGCGCGGAGGTGCGGTAGGCACTGGATTTAGGGTCAATGGTAATTACCTGCTGACTTGTAGCCATGTTATCTGTGATGCCTTGGGGCTGGATGAGTATCAGGTGGTTCCTGTGGGAACAACCTTGCCAGTGGAATTTCCACTGTCTGCGCCGGGTATTGAGTACGCATGTCGGGTGATTAGCAGTTATCCCCGCCTTGAACAAGCGGATGGTAGAACACCAGAAGACATGGCCCTATTACAGTGTGATGGAATTGATTTCCCTGCGCAGAGTGTTTTATGTAAGGAGGCTGAACACACTGGCTTGCCAATCCGCACCTATGGCTTCAATCGTGAAGGGGGAAGCTGGTATCAGGGAGTGTGTGCAGGCTCAGTAGCTGAGGGCTGGGTACAACTCAACCTGGAAAATCCGGCACAAGAGCGGCTTAATGGCCTTAGTGGTGCGCCGGTTTGGTTGGATACGGAAAAAATTGTCGTGGGTATGTTAGTGGCCAAACGCCATGAGCTGACGGCTTATATGATCCCGGCTCATCGTTTATTAAAATACTTCCCGGTTTTGCAAACATCCGTAATTATTTCGCCAGTAAAATCAGAGTCAGTAAGCCAGCGCCTTCCTGGGCGTATACAGCAAATGCGAATGCAACAGGCTGAAGAACGCTATGAGCGCTTGCTCATGCTGGTGACGGGTTTGCAACAACAATACGACCTGGAAACCCGGGTTGAAGAAAAGCTGCGGATAATGGAATTGCACCTGAAGCCAAAGCAAAAATCTTTGCAGGAAGCTAAATTGGAATTACTAGCCTCTATGCGACTGAATGGTTAAGCCATACTTTTAACACTTGATACAGATCATGCCTCAAGCTTTTTGGGTAAATCGATGGGTGTTTTGTTTAATCCTTGCTGTGTATGGTGTCAGTTCGATATTGGTCATGGTGTCAGTTGCTGAATAGCTTGTGCTATTAGATGTCGATAACTCCGTAGCGATGGGGGTGTAGCGGAGTTGAACTCTTATTTTGACAATTATGATGGACAGGGTTCCCAGCTCGACTTCTACAGTATAATCATATAGTTTATGTGCCCAGTTCAGGCCAGTGAGTGTCAGTAATTCTTTATGATCAAAGTTGAAAATGTATCCAAACATTTTGGTGGGCTTAAGGCTGTTGATAATGCCAGTCTGGAGATTGTCGAAGGATCAATTACCGGGTTGATTGGTCCCAACGGTGCCGGGAAAACCACGCTATTTAATATTGTTGCGGGACTGTATCAACCCACTCATGGTCGTATTTTGCTGGATGGCGAAGATGTGACCGGGCTGAAACCTCATCAGTTGTTTCATAAAGGTCTGCTTCGCACTTTTCAAATTGCCCATGAGTTTTCTCGCCTTACGGTCACCGAAAACCTGATGATGGTACCTGATCAACAGATTGGGGAAAGTATTTGGAATACCTGGACTAAGCGCAGACAGATGCGGGAGCAGGAGGAGCAAATCCTCGAAAAGGCGAATGAGGTTATCAACTTTTTAAAGATTTCTCATATTGCTAACGAGATGGCTGGAAACCTGTCCGGTGGCCAGAAGAAATTACTCGAATTAGGTCGCACCATGATGGTAGATGCCAAAATCGTTCTGTTGGACGAGGTTGGTGCGGGCGTTAACAGAACGCTATTAGGTGAGATTGGCGATGCCATCTTGCGCCTTAATGAAGAAAGGAATTACACCTTTTGCATGATTGAACATGATATGGACTTTATTGGCCGTTTATGCGATCCGGTCATTGTGATGGCTGAGGGCGGTATTCTTGCGGTAGGTACTCATGAGGAAGTTAAGAATAACGAAGAAGTTATTGAAGCTTATCTGGGTACCGGACTTAAAAATAAGCCAGCAAAGGTGACTGCATGAATATAGGGCTTTCGAATGTGCGAAGTAAAATGGGGTGGGTGCTATGTTCCTAACCGCTGAAAATTTGCGTGGTGGTTATGGTGGCGCAGATATCCTTAAAGGCTGCACCATTGGTGTTGATAAAGGTGAGATTGCAGTCATCGTCGGCCCGAATGGTGCTGGTAAGTCGACTGCGATGAAAGCCATGCTGGGTATGCTTGATCTCAATGAAGGTCATGTACATATGGGAGGCAAAGACATTACAGCTTTGACGCCGCAGGCACGTGTTGCCGAGGGCATAGCCTTTGTGCCACAGACCAGCAATGTTTTTGTTTCTATGACGGTGGAAGAGAATCTCGAAATGGGTGCTTTTCTGCGTGATGATGATTTCACCGGAACCAGGGATATGATCTTTGATCTGTTTCCAATCCTGAAAGAAAAACGTCGACAGCCTGCTGGCGAGTTATCTGGTGGCCAGCGTCAACAGGTTGCTGTTGGACGGGCATTAATGACGCAGCCCACTGTATTGATGTTGGATGAACCTACTGCCGGTGTATCACCCATCGTAATGGATGAGTTATTTGACCGTATCCTGGAAGTGCGGGAAACCGGGGTTGCGATTCTGATGGTTGAGCAAAACGCACGCCAGGCTTTGAATATCGCTGATCGTGGTTATGTTTTAGTGACTGGTGAAAACCGTTTTACGGACACGGGCGAAGCGTTGCTGGCCAATCCTGAAGTTCGACGTTCATTCTTAGGGGGCTGATGATGCCGGAATCGATAGATATTCTTAATGCATTGGTGTTATTTGCCAATTATGTATTTATACCCGGCATTACCTATGGCTCACAGCTGGCTTTGGGCGCGCTGGGCGTTACCCTGATTTATGGCATTCTGCGCTTTTCGAATTTTGCGCATGGTGATGTGATGGCTTTTGGCACCATGGTGACTATTCTGGTGACCTGGGGTTTACAGTCGGTGGGTATTGGTCTCGGGCCATTACCCACAGCTTTGTTGGCATTACCTATTGGTATTGGGGCGACCGTTTTGTTATGCCTCATGACAGATAAGTTCGTCTATCGTTATTATCGATCCCAAAAAAGCGTGCCGGTAACCTTTGTTATGGCGTCACTGGGTGTGATGTTCATGGTTAATGGTATCGTGCGTTTCGTTATTGGAACGGATGATCAGCGCTTTTTTGACGGTGAGCGTTTTATTATGAAGGCGCGCGAGTTTAAGGAAATGTCGGGCCTTAATGAAGGTTTGGCGATTAAAACCTCTCAAGGTATAACCGTTGTGCTGGCCATTATTCTGGTCGCTTTGTTATTCTGGTTCCTACAAAAGACCCGTTCGGGTAAAGCCATGCGCGCTTATTCTGATAATGAAGATCTCTCTTTATTATCTGGTATTGATCCGGATAAAGTCGTGCGCACTACCTGGATTATTGCCGGGTCGTTGGCCTGTGTCGCGGGTGTGTTATACGGTTTGGATAAAAGTTTTAAGCCCTTCACTTACTTCCAGTTGTTATTACCTATTTTCGCAGCGGCCATTGTCGGCGGAATCGGTCAGCCGATGGGTGCTATCGTCGGTGGTTATGTGATCGCCTTCTCTGAAATGATGGTGACTTACCCCTATAAGAAATTTGTCAGTTATCTGGTGCCGGAACATTGGGAGCCGGAAGGCTTGCTACAATTGTTATCGACTGAATACAAATTTGCAGTCTCGTTCATTATTTTAGTATTGGTGCTATTGGTGAGGCCCACCGGCATCTTTAAAGGGAAGGTGCTGTAATGGGGAATTCAGTACGCGCTACATTAGCCTTTTTATTCATGGGCGGTTTATTGGTCTTGGTTGGCTTTGGCCAGTCATGGCAGCTGGCTTTGACCATCCTGAACTTATGTTTGGTTTCTGCTGTAATGTCGTTAGGTGTCAATATTCAGTGGGGTTATGCGGGCCTGTTTAATATTGGTATTATGGGTTTCGCAGCACTGGGTGGTGCGGCGGCTATGCTGGTGTCTATGCCACCGGTCGATAACGCCTGGGAAGCAGGTGGTATTAATATTTTCTACACAGCCGCCATGTTCATCGCAACTATTGTGCTGGCTGTTCTGGTGCATAAGAAGCTACCTGATAATGGGTTCCGGACTTTTCTGATGATCGTGGTATTAGTGGTGGGCTATATGCTTACCCGTTACTTCTATGAGCCAATGGTGTCTGCGATTGAATCGACTGATTCGGCTAAAACAGGTTATCTGGGTGGTTTAGGCTTGCCAATTATCCTTTCCTGGCCGGTGGGTGGGGTGTTTGCTGCGGGTGCTGCCTGGGTTATCGGAAAGGTCGCGTTGGGCCTGCGTTCTGATTACCTGGCGATTGCGACACTCGGAATCTCAGAAATTGTAGTCGCTATCCTGAAGAATGAAGACTGGTTAACGCGTGGTGTCAAAAACGTCAACGGCCTACCCAGACCTGTGCCTTACGAACTCGAATTACAGCAAGCTGACTGGTTTGTCGGCTGGGTGGAGAAATTTCATGCAGCGGATCTTTCTGCGTTAGAGGGAGTGGCTCGTGAAGCGGCCATGCGTGGTTATTTGACTGATGCAGCAAGCATCTTCGTCAAATTATGTTATGCCGGTTTATTTGCCACGGTGTTAATCATAATTCTGACTTTGTGTGTGCTGGCACTTAATTCGCCTTGGGGGCGGATGATCCGGGCTATTCGCGATAATGAAGTGTCTGCGGAAGCGATGGGGAAAAATGTAACGGGTCGTCATTTGCAGATATTTATTCTGGGGTCGGCTGTCTGTGGGATTGCAGGAGCAATGCTCACCACACTGGACGGACAGTTGACGCCCACTTCCTATATTCCACTGCGTTTTACTTTTTTGATCTGGGTTATGGTGATTGTGGGTGGTTCGGGTAATAACCTTGGCGCTATTCTGGGTGGTTTCCTGATCTGGTTTATGTGGGTTGAAGCGGAGCCTGCCGGTGTTTGGCTGATGGGTGTTCTGACTGCCTGGTTACCGGAAGGCAACTCGGTTAAGGATCACCTGATTGAAAGTGCCCAGCATATGCGTTTATTTACGATGGGGCTGGTCTTGTTGCTGGTGATGCGTTTTGCGCCACGAGGGATTATTCCGGAGCGGAGTAGAAGTGCCTGAGGTGTTGTCTAATAGGTAGAGCTTATGAGCTGAATTACAGCGATAAGCTTGTTTCAGGCTTAAGTCTGTTAAACTTTGCTGCAACATTATTGTTTATTGTTATAGGGTTTTACCGACAATGTGCCCGTTTGGGGTGTTGTTGTTTTATAGATTCATTATTAAGAAATGAGGAGATATTTCTAATGAAAAAGTTACTTTTAGCTACAACTGTTATGGCTGCATTGGGTTCACAACCGCTGCTGGCTGCCGACGAAATTAAATTAGGTGTCTTTTTGGGATTCACCGGTGCAATTGAATCCATCGTTGCTGACATGGGCCCTGCTGCTGAATTAGCGATTAAAGAAGTTTCCGATAGTGGTGCTTTGTTGGACGGCGCAAAAGTGACTGCTGTACGTGGTGATACTACTTGTACGGATGCTGCTGCTGCGACTGCTGCTGCGGAACGTTTGATTACTTCTGATAAAGTGAGCGCTCTGATCGGTGGTGACTGTTCCGGTGTAACGACTGCAGCTTTACAAAATGTAGCGATGCCTAACGGTATTGTGATGATTTCACCTTCTGCTACTTCACCCGCTCTGTCTACCGTTGAAGATAATGGCTTGTTCTTCCGTACGGCACCTTCTGATGCGCGTCAGGGTGAAATCGTTGCTGATATTCTGGTAGGAAAAGGTGTTAAGAATGTCGCTATGACTTACACCAATAATGATTATGGTAAAGGCCTGTCTGAAAGCATTGCGATGAACTTTGAAAAGCAAGGCGGTAAGGTCACTATTAACGCTTCACATGAAGATGGCAAAGGTGATTACTCTGCTGAAGTGGGTGCATTAGCTGCTGCGGGTGGCGAAGTACTGGTGGTTGCCGGTTATCTTGATCAAGGTGGTAAAGCAATCATTCAGGCATCTCTGGACTCAGGTGCATTTGAAACTTTCTATCTGCCTGATGGTATGGTGGGTGATCCATTGGCTGAAGCGATTGGTAAAGACCTGGACGGTTCTTACGGTGCTAACCCAGGCACTGACAGCGAAGGTGCAGCAACATTCGCAAAAATGGCTGAAGAAAATAAGTTTAAGCCAGGCCCTTTCTCTGCTGAATCTTATGATGCGGCGGCTTTGATTATGCTGGCCATGCAGGCTGCTAAGTCTTCTGACAGCGCTAAGCTGAAAGAGAAAGTGATGGAAGTAGCTAATGAGCCGGGCGAGAAGATTTTCCCTGGTGAGTTGGAGAAAGGTCTGAAGCTAATTGCTGAAGGCAAAGACATTGATTATGTTGGTGCATCTGCGGTTGAACTGGTTGGTGCTGGTGAGAGTGCGGGTAACTACCGTGAGATTAAGGTTGAGGGCGGTAAGATTGTAGCAGTTGGTTATCGTTAAGATCGATTTGCTGAACCTCTGAAAGGTTATTTTTAATCAACGTTTCAGAACTTGAAAAAAGCCCCGGTAGTCTACCGGGGCTTTTTTATATGTAGGTACGCCATAAATACCATGGTGTAACCACAGCTCAAAAAGTGCTAACATTTACCTGATAAAATCATCAACAATAACGGGCAATGACAATGATTTCTTACAATACAGTACTCAAATCAATTCTTGTCGGTGGATTACTCTTCAGTAGTACGCAGGCATTCTCAAATACCAATATTCAGGGTAAACGTTTTAAGCATTGGGGAGGGAATTGTGAGTCTGGTGGTGCACAACGCCAACCCGTTTGTTATTTGGAGCAAACCCTCCGGCAGGGTGGTAATATTATTCTGCGTGGTGTTATAGGCTACGCACCTAATAAACCCTACCCAACCGTGTTTTTCGAATTACCACCAGGTATCGATATTGCTGCTGGTGTATCGCTAAAAGTAGATAATAAAAAACCTATTCGTTTTAAGGGACGTTGTACCCGGCAGCTTTGTAGTGCGGGCTTCGTACTGAATCCGCCGATGATGAAACAATTCCTCAAAGGCAGAAAATCAGTAGTTAGCTATTCACCTGCACGGGGTCAGCAGCCGATTCAAATACCCGTTTCACTAATGGGTGTAACTGCTGGGTTAAGAGCGTTACGTTAACCGGATGTTGTGACACCCATTTAATCCGTTAGCGTGTAAACCAGATTGGCATGATAGTCCCCATTCGGAACATGCTGTGGATTATCGCGAGTTGTGGTTAGTGTTAATTCGCCATTATTGATGCGTGTTATACCAATGAGGCAGGAAAAAGAAATCGTATTTAGTGTTTTTGGAGTGGCTTGATCTTTACAAAGGTTCGCACTGGTATCGACGTAGAGTTTCAGGCCTTTGGGCAGACCTTCAACCTGAACATCCAGGCGAGCATTTTTATCATTAGAGCTTATCGCAACGTCAGTCATGCTTTTGAGCGTTTTGGTGTTGGCAGTGAAGTTAAAAGAGTGATCTGTTTTACCTAACTTCACCAGTGTTACTTTTGGGATAATGATGTTTAGCGTTTGCGTATCAGAGTTTGGTTTGGCGTAAAGACTTTTTGCGCTCATTATAATACCTAGCAGGCAGGCGCAACCCAGGGTAATTTTACTGTTCATTGGACACTCGTTTTTTTGTTATTGGGGTAACGAACTAAAGCTTAATGAAAAGCGGGCAGCGCGGACAATTTTTCTGATGAGCTGTTCAGTCGTCAGTCAGTGTATAAGTCACCTGTGCAGAGTAAGTGCCATAAGCTGCCATACCGTGGGAATTAGACACCGCATTGATCATCATAATGGCGGAGCTGGTTTGGCGGGTGCCGACATTGCAATAAGTCTGGTCTGTCGTTGTTAAAGTTAATGGGCCGACACAACCACTCATGCTCCCTCCGTTCATAAAGACGACTATGCCATGTTGAGAAAGATCCTGGTCAATCCTTACATCCAGTTGAGCATTTGGATTATTTGAACTCAGCGCTGCGCCAAACAGATTATGTTCGGCTGATACCGTCATTCCATCGCCAGCACTCAGTGGTGCCTCGAAAGTAAACGCCGGTGATATTTCACCAATATCCAATAGTGCGACCACCGGAATTGACAAGTTGATAGTCTGAGTGGTTTCAGCAGTGTCTGCTTGTGCAGTTGCCAGTAACATACTGCACAGCAGTCCAAGCCATATTCGGGCCGGTTTTATCATGATATTCACCTGTTAGCCTGATACATTAAAGCCTTGTTTCGGCCCGTTCTTTTTAATGGTTTGTTTAATAGGTAGCGCACGGATTAATATATTCTCGCTGGAGCCAGCGCTTAAGTCCACGGTATAACTCTTTTGTTCCAGACGATAGTTCTCGGGTATCCGTGTTGTATCCACGACAACGAGTTTCCATTGCCCGGGTGGAATACCCATGAAGCTAAAAGTGCCGTCAAATAAAGTGCTGCGCCTGTGTATTATGCGGTCTCCGGCTTCGCCGATGGGGTGCAGTTCGAGCAGTACCATCCCAATGCCACGATCTTCCTTAAGTTTGTTGTTGTCGCTCTCACCATCAAATAAGGCTGCTCCGGTATCAGCAGTAAATTGTGCTAATTTGCCTTGCAGACGTGAGCCTTGTTGTAATGTGAGATCCATCATGACGGTTGAATCGGGGTGTACCTGGATCTTGTTGAATTTTGCAGTACCATCCAGCATTAAGCCCATGGTGTTAGGGCGGGTGTTATCAATATTAATCTGATAGTCTTTAGCGATGGTATGTGGGTAAAAGAACCGGCCCTCTTGGTCGGTAACGGCATATTGGCCGTCCATTTGCATAACAATATCACTGGCCGGAGTGTTGTCCGGGTTGCGGAGTGTACCTTGTACTGCTCCGACATTACGGCGTTTACGAAATGGAACGTCTAGTGGAAGGCTGTATTCGAACTGGATGGCATGGTCGCGATCCCGCTCACCATTACCGGCAAGATTGTCAATTCTGCGTGCTCGTACGCCAAATTCACCGTGTTTTTTCAGATCATATTTGTACTGAATTTCGTAGCTGTTTGAATGTGAGTTATCAGCTTCATTTTGATTGTGCTGGATGTAACCATTGAGACTCGCACGGGAATTTATTTTGAATAGGCTATTGAAGCCTAATGACGTGGTTTTCCCCGGATTGTCCAGGTTATTGCTAATCGCATAACTGGTGCCGAAGTTCATAGCATGCGTGGGGCGCCAGTTAACAGAGAATTCCCCACGGGTTCCATCCTTACTTTGGTCTATATTATCTTCGCGCCTTCCTTTTTCGGCAGCAATTCTAACATCGAATTCATCAAAACGATGACGATACTCTATGGTAGCGGCTTTGGTTGTCCGGTCTGTAGAGGGAGACGGGCGTTTATCTTTCTCCCTGCGCTGTCGATAACCTACACTTATTGATGCTTGGTCAGCATCGCCCATCGTGTGCGTATAACGAATCTGTTGTTCATTGTCAGACAGGATTTCCCGTGACAAGTCATCGTCTAAATTACCCCGTTTTTGGCGGGTATAAAAGCTAATGCTATTCTTTTCATCCAGCTTATAGTGCAGGTTCGCATAAGTTTGCATGACATCACTGATACTGCCGCCAAACTTTGAGTCAGCTCTTGTTACAGAGGCGTTAAAACCCAAATCTTTCCATTGTCCGCTAACATCAGCTGAAAAAGCGCGGCCCCCATTATCATCAGCCGCAACCTCTACGCGTGTTGTAACATTGTCGCCACGCCAGGTGCCGCTTACTGAGCCAATGGTTTGTTGTTCGTCTTTATTCTGTTCCTGCTCTTTGCGGGTTTTTAACAGAGAAGCGCCGACTTCATAATTACCCCAGTCATAAGTCAGTGCTGCGAAGACTGAGTGCTCGGTTTCACTTTCACCGGGGCGGTTCCGGCCATAAAAACCTTCGACCTTAATGGGTGCATGGCCTTCTTTGTCTTTGGGTTTATAGCTGGCAGATGCCCCAACACCGGAGAGACTATTCCCGATCAGGCGGGTAGTGCTAAATGACTGGTGGCCCGTTTTGACTTTTAATTCATCGTTCCAGTATTCAACATAATATTCTTCCAGCTGATTAAGCAGGCTGGTGTGGCCTTGCTGTTCACCATTACGCAAACGAATTTCAACATTATGTTCGCCCGCTTCGTCAATGCGCCCTCTGGCAAAGTATTCGAGTTGAAAAGCACGGCTATTTTCGTCAACACTGGCATTTTGTTGATGGTTGTCCTGATTTTGCTCCCAGGTTAAACCAAGTGATAGTTTACCCGGCAGTTTTTGATATTTACCAACACCTTTAGGTGTTCGGGCTATCAGTGGAATGCTGATTGTATGGTCTGCACGATTGCCAGCACCCCTTGCCTGTAAAGTAACAGAGTACTGGCTGGTTTCACGGACTTTGCTGTTTACACGGCCACTCACCCGGATAATCTTGCTGTGCCCGGCTGGTAATGAAGCTTTACGTGGCTTTATGCCAGTAACAAAGCTGTCCGAATCATGTGCGGCGAAGGTGTAGTTGATGGTCTGATTGCCGGTGTTTTTTACGACATAGTCAACAATGAACTTTTCACCTTCTAGCAAGCTGCCGGGAGCTTGATGGCGGCTAAGTTCTGTGCCGGATTCTGCTTCCAGTGTAATGGTGACGGATTCACTGCTGGCGATAGCGCCATTATCACTGGAGGATACCTGGTAGCCCACCTGATAGTTACCGGCATTGGCCCCTTGTGGCAGGCTGACGTGAATCAGTCTGACATCTCTGCCATTGTTATTCAGCAAAAACGGGGCTGTATTAGTAATGAGTTGCCATCCAGGTGGCAGGTTAATGTTTTCCTGTAATTCCTGGGTAGAGCCTGAACGGTTTTCTACTTCGAATCGCAGGGTAACAATGCCTGAGCCCGATAAGCTAAGTTGACGTTGTGCGGCAGTGATTCCAATCTCATCGGATGCGCTGGCTGCCTGAGTTAATATCAATAGGCTGGCAGCCAGGGTCATGCGCAGTTGGCTAATGGTCCCTTGTTTGTTCTCGGGGTTATGTCGTATTTTTTTCATGATTCAGGCCTTCCGGGAATTTAAACCTTTTAGGGCTGAATATTCAGATTAATGTCTGAGCCAAACACCTGTCCGCTGCGATTGTCCTCGGCGGCGAGCAGTGCTTTATAATTTCCACTCTGTAGTCCTGCGATATTGATCTGGAAGTTTTCGAGTTCACCGGCATACATCGCGTGAGGCTCCGCTTTGAATTTGCCTACATTGCGGCCTTGTTGATCGAAGATATCAAGCCAGACGTTTGGACGGGTAAAACGATTACCCTGATTACGAATGTCTACCTTAAACCAGCGTTCTCCCGAAGCATTTTTCGCGATACTGGGGGCAGCAAAGGTCAGGTTGGCGTTTCCCTGATTACCGATGTCAGTCAATATACGAACGCCATAGCGCATTTTTTGGTGGATGGTAAGATTGGGTTTATTCGGGCTTTGTTGTGATGCGAGCTGAGATTCAGCAGATATATTTGATACAGGCTCGAGCATCAAAGTGCTCCAATATGAACCTTGCATATTATTGTTTTGTGGTACGCGCAAAGTATAGGAGACTTTCTGCCGCGCTCCGGGAGCAAGAATGACACGATCTGTACCTAAGTTAATCCATCCTGCATTAGAGCGTGCATGAGCACCTCTGCCTTTTACAAATTCTGTGCCGCCGTTACCGGTGATGCGTACATCTTCCTGGTAAATTTTTACTTCGGCATGTTGGTGTCCGGCATTTCGTAACTCTAAAACGCCCGTGACCATGCCGCCGGGCTGTAAATTATATTCATGAGATAGCCCGCCTGCCAGCATGACGGCAGCTTGCGAGGTTCCCAGGCAGGAAAGAGTAAGTGCTGTAACCGCCAGCTTCAGGAATAAATGCTTCATTGTATTTGCCCGTTATTAATTATTAGTTTGTTGTTATTTCGTATTTAATCCGAATACTTTTGATGCCGTTCGCATCGTCGACACCGAAGTTTCTTATTCTGAATTGTAAGGGAATCAGACTGATATCGCCTTGACCGCTAAAAAGCGTTTGTGCCGCCGTTGACTGAGCGGTATAGCTCGTTCCACCCGATGGCGTGCTGCCACTGGTACCATTACCGGTGCGGATAAGGTCAAGTGTTAATCCTGATAAATTGCTTTCTAAACGGCTGGTTACCGTCCACGGCGTTGTCGAAGTCGTCGCACCCGTTATGCTTAGATAGGATTCGGAGCAGCTTAATACAGACGAACCGGAGGGGATTTCATTTGGATAGTAATCACCAGCATCGGTGATACTGTCCTGAAGCTGGCATGATTCCCAGTCACCACTTGCATTGATGGCTATTGCTTGTGCAGTATTTAGATAAAATAGCCCACAAAATAGCCCTGACACGATACGTTGCCAAAACAGCATGTTGTCACCCCATGTTTCAACGATTTATTCCGGGCGCAAGGCACCCGGAAAGCCCTAATATCTTTTTAAAAAATCAAAAATGGAATGTGAATTAGTCGTCAGAGAGTGTGTACGTCAGTTCGACTGTATCCTGAGTGCCGTTGGTTCCTGTAAAGGCGATCATGTCACCTAAATTGGCTGCGGGATCTACACCTAGCGTGTAATTGATAGCCAGGCCTGTTGCTGCGATGTTACCAATTTCTGTCGCACTTGAACCACTGGTGGTTGCATTAGTTAATGCTGCCGTACCCGTTGTGCCTCCGGCCGGAGCTACAACTTCGACTTGAAGTAAGGCACCTTCAGGCACTTGTGTGGCACCACTGACATTAACAGTTATTTCGCGTTTAGTGGGGGTTGCTACGTTTGCGATATTTGAACTGATAGCATAAGTTGTTGATTTTGTTGCTTCGCCAGTAAAGCCTAAACCTGCGTCGGTAGGAGCGGTCAGGTTGCCATCGCTTACATCAATAATGCTGTTATCCACATTGATGAGTGCAACTTCCGGTACGGTTATGGTGATGTTTTGTAAGTCGACTGCATCGTCGTTAGTGCCAGTATTTGCAGCGGCATCACCGTTATAAGCTGCGAATGCCATAGGCGTCGTAAGTACTGCAGCAATAGCCGCCACTAAAATTTTCTTATTCATTATACAAACCCGTTTGTTGTTTAGTTTTTTTTAAGTAGTTTCTTCATTAGGTCAAGATATGACCTGAGTATAGAGTACACAATAAAATGCCCAACGGGGTTGACATTCGATAAGTAAATCTGATTAAAATATAATCTAGCTTATGACGAATAATAACCTACTCAGAGAGATTCATATGTCAGCTCAATCATTGGCGCATTTTCTGCGTCTCCGCATGCGGGTGTGTGGCCTCAGTAATTCTCAAGTGGCTGCACAAGCAGGTATCTCACGTCAAACCTGGTATAACCTATTGAATGCGCAAATAAAAGAAGCACGTTTCTCAACATTGATTCAGGTGTGTAAAGTGCTGGATGTCCATCCGATGGAGTTGTTGGGCGTGTATTTTGCAGAGAGTGAAAGCTGGAAATCACAGACTGAGAGGTAATTTGATGGAATCTCAATATTTAGTTATTTTTACATTGATATTCGTATTGTTGCTATTGGCCCGAACCTTATACTGGCGTGTTCCGTATGGCGTTGGGTATATCCGAAGCGGGTGGGGTGGGCAGCAAGTCATTCTTGATGGCGGAAGCCTGGTGATCCCCGGAGTTCATCGTATTGATGGTATGGAGCTGAATAATATCACCCGAAATATCAAAGCAACGCGAAAGCAATCACTGCTCACTGCAGATCCATTGCGTGTAGATATTGATTTGCGCCTTTTAGCGCGGATTAAGTCGGAGGCGGATATGGTGCTTACTGCGAGGAGTACTTTTGATGGTGACTTTGAACAGATAAATGATTTGCTGGAGCGACGTTGTTTGTCGGTTATGCAAACGGTGGCCGGGGCTATGTGCCTTGAAAAGCTGCTACGCAATACGACTGAGTTTGAAACAGGTGTGCACGAGCTGCTTAACAAAGAGTTGGGTAAGTTGGGACTGGAGGTGGTTTTGGTTTCAGTGACGGACATTCAGCAAACCAGTCAGTTGGATTACCAGCGCAGCAAAAGTATGGATGCTAAAGCACTATCAGTGTTGGAATGTATGCGTACTGAGAGTATTTGTATGCTCCATGCGAAGGTGAAAGAGGCTGAGCTGCAAATGAAAAAACTGGATATTGAAGCTGATGTCAAAAAACTGGAATGGGATGAGTTATATACTGTTGCGAAGCTGGAGCACCGACGGCATAAGGCAGTAATAGAAGCCCGTCTGACTCAGGAAATCAGGGAAATCGAAGTTTCCCGGCAATTGGCGATTGAAATGATTGAGCAAGATGCTGCGCGAATGCGTCTACACTATCATGCTGCTTAAGTTTCAAGCCTGACCGCTTGGTTAGGCTTGAAACAGTGGGGAGGTGTTTCCTGGCAATCGCCTTAGGTGTAATGTTTTACAATAACTTTTAGCCCTGAACCAAGCCTTTCAATGGCCTTAGCGAGGTCGCCGATTTCATCCCGTCTATGGGTGCCGGGAATATCCATATCCAGCTCGCCTTTACTATAGGTTTCCGCGACGGCAGAGAGTTTTTTGATGGGGCGGCTAATGTTATTGCTTAGCAATATTGAGAATAGCCCTATACCGAGAATCAATAGGCCTCCTGCAATCATTGCTTCACGCTTAGATTTTTCAATAATAGCGTAAGCATCGTCATAATCCTGCATAACCGTGAGTCGCCAGCCCAGATCAGTGGTGAGGCTATAACTAACAATTTTTTTACCGTCCAATGTTGAGAGAACCGGTGCTGAGCTTATGCCAAGTGCAGTAATGGGGTCTTCGCTTAGATCCTTGAGTTCTTCCAGAGTATGGCTGGTGTCACCGTGCGCTATAAGGCGAAGCTTATTATCAATGAGTCGTGCAAAGCCACTTTTCCCAATGGTCACTGCTGCAACATTCTCTGAAATATCAACGAGTTTTGAGCACTGGACAAGAGTGCCGTTCAGCTTATCTTCCTTTGTAATCGGAACCGAGAGGCATAAAGCGGGCTTGCCATTTACCCGGCTAATTAATACCTGCTGGCCAACCTTTTCCCCTCCAAGTATGGCTTTGACATATTCCCGGTCACCATAGAACTTGAGGGGTTTTCCATCGCTACGTGCAACAGCTTGCCCTTTGGTGTCTGTAGTGAATGCGGCATAAGACCATTCAAAGGTATCGTCAGTGGCTTTTAATATCGGAATTTGTTGTTCCGGATCCATGGATTGAATTTCGGTTGTTTTGGTGATCAACGAAGAAGAGCGTAAGTTCAGCTCAACCCAATGGTTAACGTCGGCTACAATGTGTTTTGCTGTAGAGACTAATTCGCGATCTACAGTTTCCTTTGTTGTGACCTGAGATTGCCAGAGTTGGTAAAGATTGGCAGCGACAGGAATGAGACTAACCAGAAGCAGGGCAATAAAAAAACGATAAAAAAGCACACTAAGTCCTCGTGAAGTGGTTATTTGGGAGTAGGGAGCACCGCTTTTTTACCAAAACTAGTAGCCCAGTCTATTTTGGTCTATAAAAATCAGGAGCGGCCCTTAAACGTATGAATTGATTATAGAATAGGCGGTTGTATTTCGCAGGGCTGATTGTGTTAGTTTGTATAAACTCTGTGTTGAGTGGCGAGGGTAAAGATAAATGGCGACTGGTAAAATGATGCCCAAGCGGTTTCTGATTGACCAAATTCGGCGTACGGTAGTTGATCGTGATTCTGTTTTTTTCACTATTTTGACTGATAAAAAACGGTCCATCATGTTCCGGTTTTCCGAGGGGCGACTTATACATTCCCACTGCCGAAGCCGGGATGTGGCTAATGCAATTGAGGCGATTGTTGAATGTGAGGCATTGAAGTTTAGCCACACTGATGCACAGGTAAAAGAAGCCCCCGAAATCATATCTGCGGAGGCTTTATTGGATTCAATTGATCCGGAAAACCAACATGATAGTCAAAGTATCGGATCTGGCATCGATAACCTGATTGTAATAAATCAAGTAGAAACTCCGGTGTTACCCAGGGCTACAAACCCTGGTTTACAAGGGGCATTCTGTGAAATAGCACGGGATTACATTGGAATGGTGGCTAATATTCTGGTGGCGGATGTTTTCTCAAAACAATTATCAATAGGTGCCACGATTGATGAAATTGCCGGGTCGATACCTGTTGCTGAGCATGCTGCTGATTTTCGGTTGCGTGTCCAGAACTTAGACGGTGTCAGAGAGTATCCCTGATTGCCTTTAAAATATCGGGCACAGCCATATCATGGGGTAATAGTTGTGCCAATTGGCCATCTTTGCCGATGACATAAGTTTTAGAAGAGTGGTCGACTAAATAGCCTAGTGATGAGGTAGTTTCTGACTTGCCAAAGTAGTTGCCATACTGCTTGCTGACCTTGGTTAGTTCTTCAATAGTTCCGGTGACACCGATAAAATTAGGGTGGAAGTGTGTGGCGTATGCTGTGAGTTTTTCGCCCTGGTCGCGTTCCGGGTCAACACTGATAAAGATCCCCTGCACTTGTTCCAGCTCTTCGGGAGACAGTTTTTTAAGACTGGCACCAAGCAGGCCTAGCGAAGTAGGGCATACATCCGGGCATGAAGCATAGCCAAAATACATGAGCACCACTTTGCCTTTGAAATCACTCAGGCTAACAGTTTTATCTTCGGCTTTTAAAGTGAAATCACCGCCAAAGCTCTTCCCCATTACGGGTGTCAATTGTAATTTAGCTGAAGGATTCGATAGTAACAATTGTCCGGCGACTACCAAGCCAGCTATTGCTAATAACACTGTAAAAAGCAGGAAGTATTTTTTCATGATTCAAGTCAAAGCTATGCTAACGGCGGAAGTATACACGTGTCTTAATGGCCCTGCTGACTTCCTCAATTCTTCCTGGTATTTGTAATAATTAATGAGCAAGTGCTCTCGGTTTACTGGCATTGGCTACTTTGGTAGTTGAAAACATAGGTTATGCTGCTTAGCATACGATTTTAATTTGTTAGGATGTACCATGGACAAGCATCGCCGGAATCTGTTGGACATTTATGCTGCCGGGCTGGAAGCAGTGAAGGGCGACAATGCTGTTTATAACGCATTGATGCGGCAAGGAAATTTGCCTGCTTGCCATATTATTGCGGTGGGTAAAGCTGCTGAAGCGATGTACCAGGGGGCCAAACGTTATCTTGAAAAAGAGGTGAAAAGTACCTTCCTGATTAGCAAATTTGGCCATTACTCCGCAGAGGCGATGGCTGACCCACAAATGCTAACTCTGGAAGCGGCACATCCTGTGCCTAACGATTCTTCTTTACTCGCCGGGGAGATGCTTCTTAAGCATTTAGAGCGGCTACCCGAAGGCGAACCCTGTTTATTTTTATTTTCTGGCGGGGCATCGAGTTTATGCGAGGTGCTTGACGAGGGTTGGTCGCTGGAACGTTTACAAGAACTGACGCAGATATTGCTTGCCGACGGTTATGGCATTCATGAAATGAATGCGATTCGCCAACGTATTTCACGTATTAAAGGCGGCAAGCTCTGGCAGTTTGTAGGTGATCGTCCGGTACAGGCTTTGCTGATCTCTGATGTAGAGGGAGACGCACCAACCAGTATTGGTTCCGGGCTATTATTTCCGCCTGATGAAGATTGCTTGCCAGAGCGTTTAGCTGATTCCTGGAAGCAGTCATTGCCTGACTTTGCGTTACCTGAAGTGCCTGATAGTTTTCAATGGCAGATGGTTGCCAGCAATGATATGGCACTTGGAGCAATGAGTGATAAGGCTGCGGAGTTAGGTTATTCGGTTGAGGTGAGCCAACGGTTTTTGTCCGGCAATGCTTCCGACGAATCGGGGCATTGTGTGTCGGAGCTGCGTGAAAGTGATTCGAAGATGTTGCTCTGGGGAGGTGAAACTACAGTGATGTTGCCGCAAAACCCTGGACGTGGTGGACGGAATCAGCATTTCGCGCTATCTGCTGCAGTAGATATACAGAGAGAGGGTGACCTATTGCTGCTCGCTGCGGGTACGGATGGCAGTGATGGTTTGTCGGAAGATACTGGAGCATTGGTCGATGGCTTTACCTGTGAGCGTGGGGCAGTGGATGGCCACGATGCTGAGGATTGTCTGGAGCAGGCTGATTCAGGCCGTTTTTTGGAAGCCAGTGGTGACCTGATACATACCGGGCCAACGGGTACCAACGTTATGGATGTGGTGATTGGGTTGAAATTGTGAATATTTACCAGGCGGTCTATGACTGTTTGATGCAGGATGATATTGCGCTAAAGCTTCAGGCGGTAAAGCAATTGCATGAGGATTGGCAGCAGGGTCGCTTGTCTCGTAATGGTGTTTGTGAGTTATTGGCTGTGCCAGTGCCTGGTCGTCCTGTTAGGCCTGAATTGGTACATCCAAGAAAAGTTAAGCAGCGCAAACTGTCTTCAGAGTTAGGGCGCATGGCTTTATTACACGCTGTCGCACATATTGAATTTAATGCGATCAACCTTGCATTGGATGCGGCGTATCGATTCAGGGATATGCCGGATGCCTATTACGGTGATTGGTTGCTAGTCGCTTCTGAGGAAGCTTACCACTTTAGTTTAGTGTGTGAGCGCATGCAGGCTTTGGGGGGTGTTTATGGTGATTTGCCTGCGCATAACGGCCTTTGGGAGCAAGCCTGTAAGACTGATTATGATGTATTAGTGCGTATGGCTCTGGTGCCTAGGGTCTTGGAGGCGCGTGGCCTTGATGTCACACCGGGGATGATTGAGAAGTTACGCATTGTGGGTGATGAGGAAACCATTGCAGTTTTAGAAGTTATTTTGCGTGATGAAATTGGCCATGTGCGGATTGGCTCAAATTGGTATCGCTATTGTTGTGAACAGCAGGGTGTTGAGCCGGAGGCAACATTTCGCCAATTAATTCGCGATATTATGAAAGCCCCGTTAAGAGGGCCATTTTATGAAGAGGGTCGGCTTCTTGCTGGTTTTAGCAAAGAGGAGTTGTTGCAGCTTAAGTTGTTGGAAGATAACTGGGTGGCTGAAGTTAGTCCAGTTCACTCACCACGTGTTCAATAAAAATATCCGGTGTTTGGACATGGGGTAAGTGTCCCGCTTCCTCAATACTAAGCAGGCGGGCATTTGGAAAGTGTTTTTGTGTTGCTTCCCAATCATTGTTAGTGACGTAATCGGACTGTAGCCCTCGAATAAATAGTGTTTCTGGCTCATAGCTAAGTGGTGTGGCCGGAAATGCAGTCAGTTTCAGGTAATGTCGGACAATTTCCGGCAGATTGCATTGCCAAATAAACTTCCGATTCTCATTCCAGGCCAGGTTTTTCAGTAAAAATGCACGTTCTATTGGGTGTTTTATAGTAGGTGCCAACCACTTGTCCGCTTCCCGCCGTGTTTTAAAACTGGCGATCGGCATGGTACTCATGGCTTGCAATATGGCTTGATGCCTGGGGGAGTAGTTAACGGGCGCAATATCAACAATGATCAATTTACGAACCTGTTCGGGATGATGTAAAGCGAGCCACATAGCAACCTTGCCACCCATGGAGTGCCCCATTAAATCCACTTGATTTAACTGGAGTAGGTCGAGTACTTCGAGCATGTCGGCCACCATCAACTGATAGCCCATACCTTCAACGTGGGGGGAGTCACCGTGATTACGCATGTCAATCGCGATGACTGTTCTTTGTGACTTCTGCTTCGCAGCAAAGGTATTCCAGTTGTCCAACGATCCCAATAACCCATGCATAACCACCAGAGGAGTAGTTTCATTATTTAATTCGCCATGGATTTTATAATTGAGCATTTTGTTTTCCTGTGAGTCTAGTGGATAGTTGAATTAGCCGGACTAATTTGGGCGCTTGCGAACAGGCGTTTCACATCGACTGTATCCAGACGGTAATGGCTATTGCAAAACTCGCAATTAACTTCGATGCGTCCTTGTTCGGCGATGATAGAGGTTGCTTCAGCTTCTCCCAATGCTTTGATGGTTTTTTCAATCTTGCCGAGGCTACAACTGCACTGGAAGCTGAGTGGTTTCGGGTCAAAAATGCGTGGCGATTCTTCATGGAATAAGCCGAAAATTAACGCTTCCGGCTCTACATCCATTAATTCTTCGTTAGTGAGGGTGTTTAGTAGCATGCCAACACGCGACCAGTCTTCCTCGTTTCTATCCTCACCCGGAAGACGCTGTAACAACATGCCAGCCGTGCTGTCAGCATTGCTGCCAAGCCAGAGGCGAGTGGGTAGTTGTTCGGATTGCAGGAAATAGGCTTCCAGCGCGTCACTCAGCTTCTCACCCTCCAGTGCAATAATACCCTGATAACGTTCACTATCATTCTCTGCTTCGAGTGTAATAACAATGTTTGCTTTACCAAATATTTCTGTCAGCGAGTGGCCGGAAGGCTCTTGGCTCCAGCGTGCTAAACCTCTGACAAAACCTTCCGGAGTGGCTTGAACAACCAGCAGGTGTAAAGGGCCATCCCCGCGAATTTGCAGGATCAGTGACCCTTTGTGCTTGATCGTAGCGGACAACAAAACACTGGCGGCCAGGGCTTCACCTAAAACGTTCCGAATTACTTCAGGATAATCCGCACGTTTGAGTATTTCCTGCCATGAATCATCCATATGCACCCATTCACCACGGGTATTTGCCTGTTCAAGCATAAAGCGACGTGTTACATCCTTTGCCATAACGTTTCTTCGGTTTTTAAAGGGGCTAGTTTATCAGTATCTAAAGCTATGAAAGTCACTTTTCATGTGTGATTTTGAAAAATGATTTTTACAGTGAATATCACCGTGAGCGATACCGGGAATAGTGATGGGTCTTGTCTATATCCTGGCAGCTCATCAGAAAGGCTGATGTAGTTCATCGCATGGAAAGCTGAATAAAGTAACAATACAAGCACCTGGTAGCGCAGCTATGCTTATTTATAGTTTTGTGGGTTTGACGGAAATTTACCAGAAAAATCAAGATGCAATTCGGGTATACTACAATCGCATCTGCACTGTTGGCATAAAGAATCGGTCCTGATGGACAAATAACTGTTCGAAAAAACAATAAATTCCGTTGTATACACTATTCCTTCTATTGCGGAGAGAAGTATACTTGCCCAACACAGGCATGATTGCTACATTTAGCGAATTAGTTTTCGCTCCGGCCTGTATGGCATGGAATAAGCCGAATCACACAGAGCTGCTTGCTGCGATTCAATTCTAAAGTTTTAGTATTTTTAGTCGGACTTAACAACAATGTTCAAAGCCATCTCTGGTTTGTTTTCCAATGATATTTCTGTTGACCTCGGGACAGCGAATACATTGATATATATGCGCGGCAAAGGAATCGTTCTGGATGAGCCTTCCGTTGTTGCCATTCGACAGGATCGTGGCCCCGGTGGCCCCAAGTCGATAGAAGCGGTCGGTATCGAAGCGAAGAAAATGCTGGGCCGAACCCCGGAAAATATTAATGCTATCCGGCCAATGAAAGACGGCGTTATTGCCGACTTCACCTATACTGAAAAAATGCTTCAGCATTTTATTCGTAAGGTTGATTCCGGACGGATACTGCGCCCTAGTCCACGTGTTGTTATTTGCGTACCTTGTGGTGCTACCCAAGTTGAACGCCGTGCGATTAAGGACTCTGCGCTGGGTGCCGGGGCACGTAAGGTTTACCTGATTGAAGAGCCAATGGCTGCGGCAATCGGTGCTGGGATTCCGGTCGATGAAGCGATTGGTTCCATGGTACTTGATATTGGTGGTGGTACTTCTGAAGTGGCTATCATGTCATTGCGGGGCATTGTTTACTCTGCTTCGGTGCGTATTGGTGGCGACCGGCTGGACGAAGCGATCATCAGTTATGTGCGTCGTAACTATGGCATGTTGATTGGTGAGGCTACTGCTGAGCGAATTAAGTGTGAGATAGGGTCAGCATATCCTGGTAAAGAATTACTGGAAATCGAAGTGAAAGGCCGCAACCTCTCTGAAGGTGTGCCACGTAGCTTCACACTAACCAGTAATGAAATACTGGAAGCACTTCAGGAGCCTTTATTTGGTATTGTTAGTGCGGTAAAAACTGCACTTGAACAAACGCCCCCGGAATTGGGTGCTGATGTGGCTGAGCGTGGAATTGTATTGACGGGTGGTGGTGCTTTATTAAGGGATCTTGATCGTTTGTTGATGGAAGAAACCGGCATCCCTGTTGTTATTGCGGATGATCCACTGACTTGTGTAGCACGTGGTGGCGGTAAGATTCTTGAAATGCTGGAAGCGGAAGGTGATGCTTTCCTTGCAACCGATTAAAGTATACTTTCCCGTTTAGCAGGTTAATAACAAAGATAAAAATTACCTTAAGTACGCGTGTAAAAGTTACCTGATATTTTTAACGCTCACGACTTTATGCAGCGGGCTTTGCCTGCTGATAATTTGTATCACGCTACTATAGCTTCCCAGGCACAAAAATTTCTAAATTTGTGTGCTGATATATGACTTATACAGAGTGCGGAGACTGTCATTTACGATGTAGACCACCATGCAACACCGGGTCTGTCTTTTCGGTTTGTTGTGCTCATATTATTGGCCTTGACGTTGATTGTGGTTGATTATCGCAATCCGTCGCTCACTTCGCCTGTGCGCACTGCTTTTTCAATTATTGGTTACCCGCTCCAACTAATGGTCGATGCGCCTTTCCGTGCCTATAACATTACGGAAGGTTTTTTTGCAGACCAAATCTATCTTTCCAAAGAAAATACAGAGCTGAAAGAAGAGCTGCGTTTGTACACTGTTAAATATCGGGATATGAAAATTCTCGAGCAACAGAACAATCGCTTGCGCGAACTGCTAAAAGTTGAAAAGCGTCCGGGCTATACCTTTACTATGGCAGAGATTCTTTCGGCTTCAGATGACAGAGGGCAAAGTGTAGTTACCCTCGATAAGGGAAGTCGGGATGGTGTATTTGTTAAGCAGGTTGTTGTGGCGGAAGGTGGTAGTATTTTTGGCCAGGTTATCGACGTCACACCTTTTGGCTCACAAGTGATGTTGATTACTGATATTCAGCATGCAATCCCCGTGCGGAATCAACGAACGGGTACACGTGCATTGGCTAGTGGTACAGGTAAGCCGGATCTCATGGAGTTGAAAAGTATTGTTGCTACCAGTGATGTGCAGGATGGTGACATCTTTATTAGCTCCGGGCTTGATGGTTTATTCCCGTCAGATTTTCCTGTTTCCATGGTTATACCCAATGGGGTTAAGTATGTTCCGGGTGACCCGTTTGCAAATATTAAAGCGCGACCAGTAATCAATTTTGATGATACTCGTGAAGTACTTTTGTTGTGGCGTAATGTTGAGGCTGCATCAGTTATTGAGCCAGCAGAAGCTAAAGAGAAGGCCTCAGGTGATAACAAGGCCGCAGCCAGCAGGCCAGCGGCAAAGAAAAAGAAGCCTAAAGCAGGAACGCCATCATGATTGAAAGTATTCCCCGCTTTACCGGTGCAGTTTGGGTAACCATGCTCATTGCTGCATTGATGAATAATTTGCCTATATCTGAAGAAATGGAGATGTGGAAGCCGGATTGGGTGGCGCTGGCACTTGTGCACTGTGCGTTGGTGATTCGTCAGGATAGCAGTTTGATGATGGCCTTTTTAATGGGCTTATTAACGGATGCCTTATCCAGCTCGCTTATGGGACAGTTCGCTTTTGGGTACGTGCTGGTCACTTACTTTTCAGTGCGCCTTGGTTTACGTATGACGCCCGAGGCCTTTGTTCAGCAATTTGCTTTGGTCTTCATTGTTATCGGTGTATTTATGCTGTTTAATCTTTGGATACGCGGCGGTACGGGACATTCTGGCGAAGGTGTAGCGTACTGGGCCCCCCTGGTGAGTAGCTTGGTTGCCTGGCCAATTTATCATTGGTTACTTGGTTATTTTTATACGCAGCGAAAAGTTGCTTAATTACGGCATTTCTGCCAAATCACTTTGCTCACTCCAAAGGATAATGATTAACCTCATCAGTCATGAGTGGTCGAAGTATATTGTCTCCTTAACTTGAGTTCTGATACTGTTGCCTCCATTTTACAGAATTCACTTAAGTTCAGGAGTTTTCATGGACGCAACGAATACCCGGCAAGAGCAATCACAAGGCCACGTCATGCCAGATGTTGCTAAACAGCCTCTTGTAGGATTAAAAGGAACCTTGAACTGGGTAGGGATGAGTGAAATCCAAATACCGGTTTTTATTCATAATGCCCAAAACCAGTCTGTTCAGACCCTGGCCCATGTTCAGGCTTATGTAGATTTGGCTGATCCTGAGGGCAAGGGTATTCATATGTCACGTCTGTTTCTGACGCTTGATGAAATGGTGGCGATGAATGCTTTGACGCCTGAATTATTACATAACGTCGTCAGTCGCTTTGTTGAGTCGCAACATGGTTTGAGTCGGGCTGCCTTTCTTGAATGCCGGTTTGATTACTTTGAAAAGCGCCCATCATTGATAACTGATAACCGTGGTTGGCGGAGTTATTCGGTCAAAGTGGCTGCAGCATTGCGTGATAAAGATTTTGGTCTCGAAGTTAGCCTTGATGTACCTTATTCTTCAACTTGTCCTTGTTCAGCAGCCTTGGCCCGACAATTGATACAGGAAGGTTTCCAGGATTCTTTTGGTGCTGAGGGGAAGGTTGACGCTGAGGCGGTTTACCACTGGCTTGGAAGTACTGAAGGTATCTCTGCAACCCCCCATAGCCAACGCAGCCTGGCGCAGGTCAAAATCAAGCTTGATGCTAAAGCAGATGCTTTGCGATTGACAGAGTTGATTGATCAGGTAGAGATTGCTTTGCAAACACCGGTTCAATCTGTGGTGAAGCGTGAGGATGAGCAGGAGTTTGCCCGTTTGAATGCGTCTAATCTGATGTTTTGTGAAGATGCCGCGCGGCGTTTGAAGCATGCTCTGTCAGACTATAGCGCAGCTTCAGATTTTTGGGTGCGCGTTAATCACATGGAAAGTCTGCATGCGCATGATGCAGTGGCTGTGGTGGTGAAAGGTGTTGAAGGTGGCTATCGGGATGATCCTGGTGAGTTTGTTAGCTGCTGATTTAAAGCTTCTAATCGTTCCGGTGTACCAATATCCTGCCAATCACCCGGATAATATTCACCACTCACCAGGTTATCCTGCATGGCTTCCCGTAATAGAGGAGCCAGCGGCCGTTTGCCATAGGCCAGCCCTGAAAACAGGGCAGGGTGGTAATAGCCAATGCCACTAAAGGTACGGCAGGTATCGCCGGAACTATGGATACGTTTGTTTTGTAAGGCGAAATCCCCTTGAGGATTATGCGCTGGATTGTTAACCATAATCAGGTGAGCCAGGTCACCATCAGCTAATGTGTAAGATGGGCATGGAAAGTCACACCAAACATCGCCATTGACCACTAGAAAAGGCTCATCACCTAGTAATGGCAGTGCTTTCACTATTCCACCGGCAGTTTCTAGCGCTCCCTCATCTTGCTCATCCGAGTAATGTAAGTTGATACCCCACTTTGAGCCGTCTCCCAGTCTTTCCGGGATTTGATAACCCAGCCAGGCAATATTGATCACAATGTCCTGAAAACCGGCACGTAACAGTTTTTCGATATGCCAGACGATCAGTGGCTTGCCATGTACTTCCAATAAAGGTTTTGGCGTATGGTCAGTCAATGGTTTCATTCGGACACCATGTCCGGCAGCAAGGATCATGGCTTTCATAATGTTGAGTAGTTCTCGGTAGCTTGTGTTTTCATTGTTGTGGAAGTCTTAGGCTTCCATGCTTGAGGGGGAAATTCTTTCATGTGCATTAAGCGGGAATGTCGACAGTTCCAATACGCTCCGGAATACCTGCACCACGCATCCATTCAACCAGTTGTGATGTTTCCGGGTGGCGTGAACCGACCTTAAGCACATAACTTAGTGTCAGTGGAAGGTCATTTAAGTAATTACTTTTTCCATCACGGTGATTCAGGCGGCTGAAAATGCCCAGAACTTTGATATGGCGTTGTAAACCTGTTAGATCAAACCAACGGAGAAATGAACGCTCATCGACGGGAGGAATGTTTCCGGCGGCAATGGCTTGTTTATGGAATGACAATGCCCAGCGTGTGACACGCTGTTCAGGCCAGACGGCATAGCAGTCGCGCAATAGCGACACCAGATCATAAGTGGCAGGGCCAAGAACAGCATCCTGATAGTCAATGACGCCAAGCTTCCCATCATCAGTAACCATCAGGTTACGTGAGTGATAATCCCTGTGTACGAAAGTAACGGGTTGTTGCAGTACGCCTTCTGTCAGCGCATCAAAAGTCTCTTCAATTAAATCCAGAGGCAGGTCAGTATCTGTGAATTGTAGGTGAGTCCGGAGGAACCACTCCGGCATTAGATTCATTTCCTGACGCAATAAATCCTCATTGTATAAAGGAATGTCATTACTATCGGTGAGCTGAATTTTAAGCAGCTCCTGAATAGCTTGTTGATAGTACATATCCGCTGTGTCAGGTGTCAGGCAGGTAAGAAGCGGCGTACTACCTAAATCTTCAAGAAGCAGGAAGCCATCATCTAAGTTTTCAGCAAAAATTTTTGGAGCAGCTACCTCTGCGTCCAGCAGATGGTGGGTTATATCCACAAAGGGTTTTGAATTCTCTTTATCAGGTGGCGCGTCCATAATAATCGCGGTTGTGCCATTGGTTGTTGCACGGAAATAGCGTCTAAAACTAGCATCAGCAGATGCAGGCTCAAGCGTTGCATTTTTCCAGTCTGGAATAGTGTTCACCCATTCCCTGAGTTGCTCAAGGCGTACATCCTGTATCATAACTTACCTGCCAACATGCCCGTCGGGTAGAATAGAGAAAGAATAATCATATCACCAATGGCTTTCTGGCAATTGAATGATCAATCTAAGCTAGGGGAGTTTGTATTGTTAAAGATGGACGATAGTGGTGACCAGCTGTGGCCTCCGGCAGAGTATTATCAGCAGGTACAACGGCTGCAAGGTGCTATTGGGCAAACTATTTATCTGGCTGAGGTAAGAGATACTGCGATAAACGCCGGGGTAAAATTCTCTGATGAAGCACTGACCCTCTTAGCTGTTATTGATTACCCTAAGCCCGATCCTTATCAGCAGTTATGCCCGCATATGCTCATCCTTGATGATGGCCGTGGCATTAATCTTGGACGGATTGTCCGCGTTAGCATCAATCAGGCTTTTGGGCCAACTGACGAGGATGTACTTTTTCAGAGTGCTGAGTTTATGGAGAAGGTTGTTTTTGCCCCACGTGTGCTCAGTCACGCTTCAATTTCAGCCACTTCAAAAGGAATTCTTTGTGAGATGTTTGGGGAGCAGCCTGGTAAATTACTGGGAACAGCTAAAATGAAAAGTTTGCTGGAAAAAAACTAAGTTGTTAATTTTTTTGGATAAAATGGGCATTCAGTCCTGGCCGCTTATCGTAATTATTCTCTGGGTGGTATGAAGTTTTAGCAAGAATAGTATAATGAGGTCATTAAATAATAATAAGTACGAATTCTAAAAATGAAAAATCATCTTTCTTACTTCTTTGCTTCTCTCACCTGTTTAATGGCACTTTTTGTGTTTATGGCTTCGTCACATGCTGGTGAAAATCAACCTGAAAAAAAAACCTCTGATAAATCCGGACAGGTTAAACCCATAAAGAAAAGTGGTAGTACAAAACCCGGGGTGCTTTCTGCTGATGCAGGAAGCGAGGATGTTGGCTTGATGACGTTATTAAAAAGAACCAAGCCTGTTTATTATCCGGAATGTAAACCAACAGAGATTTGGGTGGGGCTTGAGGACTATCAGGATAAACACATGACTATGAGTGGGTTGGAAGGTGTTTATCTGAATGTGGATGGCTTGATTGAGTCTGCAGGAAAACTCAATATCAAAATGGTTGATAAGCTAAAAGAAAAGATAATTCAGCGTTTAGCCAAGGGGGGGCTGAAACTACTGACAGAAGAAGAAATGCTGATTACACCCGGACAACCCGAAATGAGTATGTTTATGAGTTTCCCCGCTCATCTTAAGCGAGTTAAAAAGGGGGCTAAGCCATTGGTTTATCGCCCGGATTGTTGTTCGATGGGGATTTGGACTTCATTCGCGCAAGCCGGGAAGATATTACGACAACCGGACACTAATTATAAATTGGGCACCTGGGGTGAAGGCCATAACTCTGTAGATTGTAGTGACCCCGGGGGCTGGATGAGTGATGTTATCCTGAAGACTGTGGAAAGTTTTGCTGATGTGAAACTTAAGGCTGATGGGGATTTTGCCGAGTTGTTAAAAAACCGTAAATCTAAAAAGCCGGCAGCTAAAGTTAAGAAGCCCGAAGCGCCTAAGAAGGAAAAGCTCCCACCGTTGCCGAAGAAAGTGCCGATACCACAGGTGCCTAGTGAATGTAATAATTCAGTCAGAATGTTTATAGATATGTTTGAGACCAATCAAACTTATATAGATAAGTCCCAGACCTATGCTTTGGAAAAGCTGGCAGAGGCAATGCTTTCCTGTCCGATGTATAACTATATGATCGAAACGCATGCTGACCCACGTTCAAGCTTTGCTTACAACGAGAAGTTATCAGCTTTGCGGGCTGCTTCTATTCAAGGTTTTCTATTGGGTAGAGGTGTGGCTAAAGAACGTTTTGTAATGCAGTCTTTTGGGGAGTTGAGTCCAATCACCTTTGGTACCACAGAACAGGACTATGCTGCGAATCGTCGTGTGGTGGTACGTCCTTACCTTGTTGTCCGGTAATTGTATGAAGTCCGGCTATTTTTCTACGATGAGTAAATAGCCGGAAATTGACGCTCCGGCCAGAATGCAAATTGCTCTTACGGGATATAAAAATTACAATGTCTCCGCTTGGTAAATAAAATTCGATGACCAACCAGGCAGGAGGAGACAATGGAAAAGATTTGGCTAAAGCAATACCCGGAACATGTTCCGCACGAAATTGATAGTACTCAGTACGAGTCCTTACAGGATTTGTTTTTACAGTCGGTAAAAACATTTGACCAGTTACCCGCGTATGTCAACCTCGGAAAGACGCTCAGTTATTCTGATATGGATCGGCTCACTCGTGAGTTCGCAGCGTATTTAACGCATGAAGCTGGCTTAAAGCCGGGTGATCGTATCGCGATCATGATGCCGAACCTGTTGCAGTACCCTGTCGTATTGTTTGCAGCATTCCGTGCAGGCCTGATTGTCGTGAATACTAATCCTTTGTATACCGACCGGGAATTACATCACCAACTGAATGATTCAGGTGCTAAGGCTATTGTCATCCTGGAGAATTTTGCTCATACCCTGGAAGCCGTATTAGGCGAAACGGCTATCGAAACCGTGATTACGACTAAACTGGCTGATTTGGTCGGTGGCCCTAAAGGGATGCTAGTTAATTTTGTTGTGCAATACATCAAAAAAATGGTTCCGAAATTTTCATTGCCTACTGCAGTTCCTTTTAATCAGGCTCTGGCTAAGGGAGCTCAGCATGATTTTACTGATGTTAGCCTGGGGCAGGATGATGTGGCATTCTTGCAGTATACCGGCGGTACTACCGGTGTCTCTAAAGGGGCGTCACTAACGCATGCGAATATGATCGCTAACCTGTTGCAGGCTGAGGTCTGGACGTCACGTGATCTCGAGCAGGGTAAGGAGGTGTTTATTACTGCCTTACCGCTTTACCATGTTTTTGCACTGACGGCGAACGCCCTGTTTGCGCTGAAAATTGGTGCTAAGAATATTCTGATTACTAATCCGCGTGATATGCCTGGCTTTATCAAGGAACTTGGTAAGGAGCCGTTTTCAATTATCACCGGGGTGAATACCTTGTTTAATGGCTTATTGAATACACCCGGTATAGAGAATGTAGATTTCTCTAAATTGAAGATTGCGCTGGGTGGCGGAATGGCTGTGCAAAAGTCAGTGGCTGACCGCTGGAAAGAGGTGACTGGCGTGACCTTGCTCGAAGCTTATGGTTTAACTGAAACTTCGCCAGCCGTTTCAATTAATCCACCCAACCTGGAAGGTTATAACGGCATGATCGGCCTGCCTCTTTCATCCACTGAAGTGTGTGTGCGGGATGAAAATGGCGTTGAGCTGGATATTGGGGAAAGAGGGGAGCTTTGGGTGCGTGGGCCGCAGGTTATGAAGGAATACTGGCAGCGCCCGAAAGAAACGGAAAAAGTTCTGAATGCGGATGGCTGGTTACGCACCGGTGATGTCGCTGTGATCAATGAAGACGGCTATATTAAGCTGGTTGACCGGATCAAGGATATGGTGCTGGTTTCTGGGTTTAATGTCTATCCTAATGAAGTTGAAGATGTACTGGCCGCTCATGAAAAGGTGCTGGAAGCCGGAGTCATTGGTGTTAAGGATGCTGATTCTGGTGAAATCGTTAAAGCCTTTGTAGTGAAGCGTGATGCTAGTTTGACTGAGGAAGAGTTAATTAACTGGTGTAAGGAAGAATTAACCGGTTATAAGCGTCCGAAGCAATACGCATTCGTTGATGACTTGCCTAAGAGTAATGTGGGTAAGATTTTGCGGCGTGAGTTACGGGAGCTGAAAACGGGTTGATATGGGCCCGTTTGGTGAATACCTGAATGTTTTGCGACGGACACTTGCCCGTCGCAAAATAAGTGAGCGTAGTGTTGCTTTGGGTGGAGTAGCATTATTGGTTTTGCTGATGCTCCTTGCTGTCTATTACTCCACTCACAATGTTGCACTGGAACGCCTGAGGAATGTAGCTGATTTCAATATGACGCGTTTAAGCAATGCTTTGGATGCTGCTCTGGAGCGTCATGAGTACCTGCCTGAATTATTATCCCGTAACACTTCCATAAAGACATTTCTACAAAACCCTTCCGTGGATGCTCGTGAGCCGATGGGGCTTTACCTTAGAGAATTGAACAATATTTCCCGGACTCTGGACATTTATCTGATGGATGAGAATGGGGTGACGGTGGCCAGTAGTAATTTTGATAAGTCTTATAGCTTTGTAGGTAAGAACTTCAACTTCCGCCCTTACTATAAACAGGCATTTACGAATGGTACCGGACAGTATTTTGCACTGGGTACCAATTCCGGAGAAAGAGGTTATTATTTCAGCTCCGTCGTGAAGAATGACGCCAGTGAAATCATAGGTGTTGTCGTCGTCAAAATGAGTGTGGGGCCTTTGGAAACTGAATGGCAAAGTGACGAAGCCGGGTTCATGGTGACCGACCATATGGGTATTGTATTTATGGCCAGCCACCCGGATTGGCGGCTTAAAGCCCTTTATCCTTTATCTGAAGATACTCGCCGGGTGATACAAGCCAGTAGACGTTATCCCCGGCAATCATTGGAAGAGCTTAATAACTTTTCTGTATCGCCATTAGATAAGCGTTTTAGTCTCGCGAAATTGGGTGGTGACCGTTATTTATTATCCCGTCTTGAACAGTCACATGGCTGGGATGTTTATTTACTGGCGAGCTGGAACCCGGTCGATCGCTCGGTGAATTTAGCGCTTGGGCTGGCGGTATTGTTAATGAGTTTGACCAGTTTATTGTTGTTTTTGCTTTGGAAGAACCAGCAGCAGCGCAGGCTTTATGAACAGCAAGCTCGTGAAGAACTGGAAATTAAGGTGGAAGAACGTACCCAGCAATTGCGGCTCACTCAGGAAGAGCTGGTGCAGGCTGCAAAAATGGCTGCCTTAGGACAATTATCAGCAGCGATAAATCATGAAATCAATAATCCACTGAGTGCAATTCGGGCTTATGCAGACAATGCGCATCAGTTTCTGGAAAGGGGTAATGTTGATATGGCCAGCTCCAATTTACTGGAAATAACAGGCTTAACCGAGCGTATGGCCACGATTACCCGTCAGCTAAAAACGTTTTCCCGTAAAAGTCAGGGGCAGATCGAGCGCTGTGATATTGAAACAGCGCTTGATTCCGCTTTACTAATAATCCATCCAAAGTTATCTCAGACACAGGTAGTGTTGCATCAACAGCGTGATGTAAATGCCAGGTGGGTAAAGGCTGACTTGGTGTGGCTGGAGCAAATTCTGGTTAATTTACTGAGTAATGCCGTAGAGGCTGTTTCGGATCGAAAGGATGGGCAGGTTTGGTTGAGCACTGTTGCCCGGAATGGCTGGGGAATTATACAAGTGGCGGATAACGGTGACGGTATAACGGATGCAGATATGCCGCATGTTTTCGAGGCATTCTTTACGACCAAGAGCATAGGCAAAGGTTTGGGGTTGGGCTTGTCCATTTCGTACAGGCTAGCCAAAGACATGCAAGGTGATTTGCTGGTTTCCAGAGCGGAACAAGGGGGAGCTGAGTTTTCACTGGAATTAGGTTTGGATGGGGTTGAGGCAGTGTTAAAAGAGAGCAGGATATGAGTCAGCTAATATTAGTTGATGATGAGAAGGCCATTCGCGATTCTTCTGCACAGGCACTGATGCTAGCGGGATATGAGGTGAAGACCTATACAACGGCACAGGCGGCATTGTCTCAAATTAATCCGGATTTTGATGGTGTATTGATTACCGATATTCGTATGCCGGGTATGGATGGTCTTGAGCTGATGCAGAAGGTCCTCGGCATCGATCGGGATTTACCGGTTATTCTTATTAGTGGTCATGCTGATGTGGCATTGGCGGTGAGTGCGATTCGGGAGGGGGCGTATGATCTGCTGGAAAAGCCTTTTGCTAGTTCGGAGTTGGTTGAAACGGCACGGCGTGCACTTGAAAAGCGCCAGTTAACGCTGGAAAACCGAGCTTTAAAAGCGGCTCTCGATAACCAGCCTCGTATCGGGCCAAGAATTATTGGTAATGCGCCTGCTATTTCGGGTTTGCGCAGGATGATTGCGAGAATCGCCAGTGTTGCTGCGGATGTTCTGGTGTTGGGTGAGACGGGTACGGGTAAAGAATTAGTCGCGCGCTCCCTTCATGAGCAGAGTTGGCGTAGAGATCAAAATTTCGTTGCGATTAATTGTGGTGCTATACCTGAGAGCTTGCTGGACAGCGAATTATTTGGCCATGAAGCAGGGGCCTTTACGGGGGCCAAAACCCGGCGGATTGGTAAGTTTGAGCATGCTAACAATGGTACATTGTTCCTGGATGAAATCGAAAGCATGTCGTTAACTACCCAGGCACCCTTATTACGGGTTTTACAGGAACGATCCATCGAACGTCTAGGGTCAAACCAATTGATTAATCTGGATTTTCGCGTGGTGGCAGCGACTAAAGTTGATTTGAAAGATGCTGCCGAGAAAAAAGAATTTCGCCAGGATCTTTATTACCGACTCAATGTGGTGACACTGGAAATTCCCCCTTTACGTGATAGGCGTGAAGATATTCCTCTATTATTCCAACACTTTGTTCTGGTCGCTGCGGCTCGTTGCGAGACAGAGGTCCCGTCTCTGAATAGCAAAGCCTTACATACGCTGATGGGGCATGACTGGCCGGGGAATATCCGTGAATTGCGCAATATTGCTGAGCGTTATGTGCTCCTGGGAGAGAGTTATAACTTCGATATGGCTGCTTTGATGAAATCTGATGAGAAGCCGGCCGGACTTTCTCTGTCTGATCAGGTGGCAGGTTTTGAAAAAGTTCTGATTGAGCAGGCTTTGAATCGGAAGAAAGGTAATATCAAGGAAGTCATGGGGGTGTTGGATATTCCGCGTAAGACCTTGTCAGATAAAATGAATAAATATGGTTTGGAGCGGCAGCGTTATAAGTGATGCCGCCCCAAAGCAGTTTTTGTAAGTCGTGGATATTATAGGCGCAGGCTGGTTAATCCAGCCCACCCTCAAAATACCGTGCCAAAAATGTGTCAAAATCAATTTCATCAGCTGCTTCAATCCGACTTTGCTCTGCCAGAGATGAGCGTGCCATCTCCTGAAATTGTTTTTCAAGTCCAGCTGGTAAATTTCGCTCAAGGAAGAATGCCCGGTTTTCCTTGGATTTACGCTGAGCAAAGGTGAAAAAGTCTTCCTGGCCATGTTCAGACATTTCTGCCAGTACACGTGCAGAAGGTGTTAAATTAGGATCATTGGCCAGTTCCAATTGGCGATTGACGGAATCAGTGTAGTGCCCACCCCCATGAACTTTATCCAGCATGGTAGCCACCGGCAGCATATTTTCCAGCAACTCAAACGCCCATTCTTTCAGTAGAACAGGGGCACCGCGCCGTTGTAATTTAAGCTCAGGGTCGCGGCCACGATGTGCTACCAGATATTGATTGTGATCTACCCGCTGTTTAGCATCACCATCCAGTGGCTCACTATCTTTTAGCAGGCAGAAGTGCATGAATACTTCGAGGAAACAGAGCTGGCGACGGGTGAGTCCTGCCGGGTGGAAGGCATTAACATCGACTGAGCGTAATTCCACATAGCGAATACCACGATCAAGTAATGCATCAACGGGCTTTTCAAAACCTTCCAAAATTTGCTTGGGCCTGACCGTGCTGTAATACTCGTTTTCAATCTGCAGAATATTGGCATTCAACTGACGGTATTTGCCATCAACTTTGACGCCTATTTTTTCATAATCCGCGAAAGGTTTGCTAATGGCACAACGCAGGCTTTTGGTATAACTCTCTACACTGTCGTAGCAGACATGGATGCCGGTTTCATGGGCTTTGCTGTTGGTATAACCAATATTACCCATGCGTAAAGATGTGCCATAAGGCTCATAGATCGTACTATGGTTAAAGGAGCGCATAGTCTCTGATGGTGGTTTGCCGTCCAGGAAGCTCTTACAGATAGCGGGTGAAGTCCCGAATAAATAGATAATTAGCCAGCCAAAGCGTTGTAGATTCCGTGTTTGCCCCATATAAGCCGCATCCCGGAATTCCCGCTGACTTTCTCCATTGCCTTCCAGGTTATGCCACACTGGCCAGAAGTCTTCTGAAATGGAATAGTTAAAGTGGACGCCTGAGATGACTTGCATGATTTTGCCATAGCGTGATGCCAGCCCCTCGCGGTAGGCATGTTTCATTTTTCCCGCATTAGACG
>CANNZV010003725.1:56460-69855 GCA_947561585.1 Caprella mutica
AAAGCCAGTAACGCAGGGGCGTTCTTTGGTGGCCTTTCGTCCAGTGGCCAACAACCCGGCTTATGGCTTCTTACTTTTTCTCAGGTAACGACTTGGATATTTGCCCGTTCATTGATGAATGCCGGGATTCTGGGGTTCTATTACGGTATCTGGGGTGCTTTGGCCTATGCTGCGTATTATCTGTCGTTTCTGGTGGGGGCGAGGATTGTTGATAATCTGCGTTTTAAACAAGGCTATGGCAGTGTACATTCCTTTTTAAGGGATCGCTTCGGTGTATGGGGAACTCGTTGTTATAACGTTGTGGTGGGTTTGCGGTTAGTCAGTGAGGTCTTTGCTAATTTGCTGGTGATTGGGATTGTGTTTGGTGTTACGGGTAGTGCGGCCTATACCATCGCTATTTTTACTTTGGCAGCCGTGACCTTTATGTATTCTATGCTTGGAGGTTTTCATGCCTCACTACGTACTGATCTGTTCCAGATGATAATCTTTATTGGTATGTTGATTTTGCTGGTAATTATGACCTTTGCCAGTGGTCATTTTGAATTCGGTCAGTTGTTGTTTAAACCCTTTAATATTACTGAGCCTGGGCCAATTCTGTTACTGGTGGCTTTGTTGCAGATATGGAGTTATCCCTTGCATGATCCGGTGATGATGGATCGGGGGTTTCTTGCTGACCGTGAAACGACACGTAAAAGTTTTCATCACGCGGCCTGGATCAGTATCCTTTGTATTGTGATTTTTGGGTGTCTGGGGGTATTTGCCGGAGCGAATGCTATATCCGGCGAAGTTTTTTCGACGACCTTACCCCGTTTATTGGGTGCTGCACCGACCTTGATATTGAGTGCTGCGTTGGTAATTTCTGCGATGTCGACACTGGATAGTGCTTTGTCCAGTTCTGCTAAGTTGGTCGTCATTGATTCAAAAGTTATTAAGCCAACGATTGCGAATGGCCGTCTGGTGATGTTGCTGTTCACCGTGTTAGGGGTCGGTTTTGTCTTTTTGGGTAATAAAGATCTGTTCAGCGCGGTAGCTGTCAGTGGTACAGCCTCTATGTATTTAGTTCCGGTTGTATTTTTCTCGATCTGGGGGCAGCGTACTGATATCCCGGTTTGGAGTTATGTGAGTAGCTTCGCCTTGGCTTTATTCGGGGCGACTTTATATTTTACCGAATCATCCGGTCATACAAGTCTGCTTGGCGACAGCCATAAATACACTAAGTTGTTATGGATTTCAGTCACATTGATAGTTTCCGGTAACTTGCTGTTCTGGCTAGGTGCTAAAACCTCAAAGTCAGCTTTGCATAATCAGGCCGCCTAGTATGGATCTTGGGCAATTGACAGGTGATGTATTGGTTTTTGGCGGCAATTACAGTAATTTGCACGCAACCCTGGCGATACAAAAAATAGCCGATGAGAAAGGTATCCGGCCGGAGCAGGTTATTTGTTCCGGTGATGTTATTGCTTATTGTGCTCATCCCGAAGAAACGGTGCAAGCCATGCGTGACTGGGGTGTGCCAGTGGTGATGGGTAATTGTGAGGAATCACTGGGTTTTGATGGTGATGATTGTGGTTGTGGGTTTGAGGAGGGGACGGCTTGTGCGATTCTTTCTGATAGCTGGTTTAATTACAGCCGCCGTCAAATCAGTGATGACAGTAAAACCTGGATGCGTGAATTACCGAGAGAGATTAGTTTTGAGTTAGGTGGTAAGTGTTTCCAGGTTGTGCATGGTGGCGTGAACTCAATTAACCAGTTTATGTTTGCCTCGATGACAGATGCTGTATTTGCTGATGAAATGGTCAATGTCAGCGCAGATGTAGTGATTGGTGGGCATGCAGGAATGCCGTTTGCACGGAGCGTTAATGACAAAGTCTGGTTGAACAGCGGTGTGATCGGTATGCCAGCGAATGAAGGAAGTACGCATACCTGGTATATGCTGTTGCGCTCAAATGATTCCGGCGTTGAGGTTAGTTGGGAGCGTCTGGAGTATGATGCTGAGGCTGCTAGTGGAGCAATGCATGAGCGTGGTTTGGTAAATGCTTATTCGAAAGCTTTATTGACTGGTTTGTGGCCGAGTATGGATGTATTGCCTGATGCTGAAAAACGGCAGTGTGGTAAGCCCCTTCAGTTGGCCCCACTAACATTGACCTGAGGAAGTCTCCCCAAATGGCAAAACGCAAAAAAGATAAAACTACCCTGATTTTATATACAGCATTTGTTGTGTGTGCTTTTGCGGGTGGGATTTTTCTTGCCTCCAGCCTTCAGCAATGGCGCAGCGCCGAAAATACATCAGGCGAAGGTGTGTCTGCGTATGGTGGGGACTTTGTGCTCGAAGCACCTTGGGGAGCATCGGGTTTGGAAGATTATCGTGGTAAATTGGTGATGGCCTATTTTGGCTTTGCTTCTTGTCCGGATATTTGCCCTACGGCATTGGGTGTCATGAAGAGTGCTTACAATAAGATGAGTAAAAATGAACAGGCCAAAGTGAGCGGCCTGTTTATTTCGATTGATCCTGAACGCGATACGCCAGAGATTGCCGAGAACTATGCCCAGTATTTTCAAAAAAGTTTCCATGGTTTAAGTGGCAAGCCAGAGGTCATTGCGGAAGTTGCAAAACGTTATGGCGTGTTATTCCGCAAAATGGAAACTGAGAGTTCCGCCATGTCTTACACCCTGGATCACTCTTCAGTGATTTATGTCATGGATCAGCAGGGTATCTTGCGCGAAAAAATCCAGCACGGCGTCACGCCGAAGGAATTGGCCGAAAAACTACGTCAGTATCTCTGATTGAGCTATAACCTGGAAACCGGATATCGCCTGGTTTCCTTTGCTATGAAAACTGGCCCATTACTAGCCCATTGGCTCATGTCTTCTTTGACGTTGACTGCGTCCATCTTTACCGCCCGCTCGGGCAATATTCTTCTGGTACTGATTGGGCATAAATGGGATTGCACCCTTTTGCCCGGTATGTGAATAGTCTTCCAGCATCGCTTTTTCCAGATGTGACTGCGGTATGCCCAATAGTTCTAGTCCGGCTTTATGTATCAGCTTAAATAAACGTGGCAGGGCAATTTTGTGGGTTTGCTGGGTTGTCTGATAAATCCATTCACTTAATGACCAGAAACGCTCAAACGGATTGTCTCCGAGCAAGAGAGGCAGGGTTTGCTCAAAACGTCCGGAATTCGCAACCAAGTCCCAATAACGTGCAAAACGATTCATTTGTTGCACTGTTTTGTAATCAGCTTTGTCAGTACTTAGGATGTTATAAGGTGGCTGTGGGTTATATAGCATCTGGAAGTCGTCGGTATGACGAATGATTGGAGTGCCTCGTAGACGTTTCAGAATGCCCACTTGAATTTCGTGTGGGTTCAGACCGACCAAAGTGTCGAAGCCTTCTGCAAAGCTCGTTAAATCTTCTCCGGGTAAGCCAAAAATCAGGTCAGTGTGTAAATAGGCTGCACTTTCTTCCCGCAACCAGCGCAAATTCGTTTTTGACTTTTCATTGTCTTGTTTTCGGCTAATCAAAGCCTGTACATCGGGGTTGAAACTTTGGATACCTATTTCAAATTGTAATGTACCTGCTGGAAAGCGTTGGATTTTTTCTTTAAGCGTATCAGGTAAATGATCCGGTATGAGTTCAAAATGGAGAAACGTATCTTCATCAATACGTTCAAGGAAAAAGTCCAGAATGCGCAGAGTCGTCGCAATTTTTAAATTAAAAGTTCGGTCTACAAATTTATAATTACGTAGCCCCCGTTGCCAAAGTGTAGCCATTTCTTCGAGAAATTTATCCAGTTCAAAAGGGTAAGCTGTTTTGTCTAAAGAGGATAAGCAAAATTCACATTTAAACGGACAGCCTCGTGATGCTTCAACGTAAATAAACCGGTTTCTGAGGTCTTCATCTGTGTAGTGAATATAGGGTAACTCAAGCTGTTTCAAGGGTGCCTGAATGCCGGGGATAATTTTGTTGAGTGGTTTTTGTGCCGTGAGTAACTGCTCACATAATTGACGAAAGCTGGTTTCGCCTTGTCCCGTCACCACATAATCGGCAAATTGAGTAATGTTTTGCTGAGGTGTTTCGTAACTAATTTCCGGCCCGCCCAGGATAACCTTAGTCGCAGGGGATAGCTGTTTTAGTAATTCAACAACTTCCGTGGTTTCCCGAATATTCCAGATATAAACCCCAAAGCCAATGATTTTTGCTTCCTTTTCAAGCAGTTGTTCGACTATATCAAGTGGCCTTATGGAAATAGTGAACTCTTTTATCTGCGTTACTGTCTTTAACTCTCCAAGGTTGGCGTAAAGGTAACGCAATCCAAGTGATGCATGTGTGTAACGTGCATTAAGGGTACTTAATAGGATGTCGGTCATGGCCGTGCCGGTCAAAATTTAAGGAGGTGATTCTAACAGATTAATCGTGATTAACGTTTGCCAGTCAGTAGTATGGAAAATTTTTTTAGCCGTGCAATCCAGCTGTGTCAAAAGATTCAGGCGTAAAAATACTTGATGGCCTTTGCATGCGTGCGTAGTAATTGCCATTAAATTTCCAAATTCGCAGCATACATGTAATAATTAAAAAACACTTTAATGCTGCACTGCAACATAAGTGTTTTTGATTCACTTGTTAATCATAAATCATTAATTTGACTATGAAAAATGGATGTTCGGTACGTTTTTAAGGTTGAACGGTACCTCTGGGAAGGTCATTCGAAATGATGCCTTTTGAGGAAGTGCCATAAGTTTTCCTTGTATGCGAATGAAAAAACTAAAAGAGCTCAGTGGCTAATTTACAGGGCTCATAAGCAAAAAAATGGAGCAGGACATTAGCGTATTAGTTTGTTTGGATATGCTGGTTTCCTCGCGTTTTCGAGTACCTCTATCAGTTTTTCACGGGGTGCTGCTGAAACCATTTGGTAAAAGAGGTTATTGTTATGACTACATTTGTTCGATTTTTTACTATTTTATTAATGATGTCGTGTCTGGTCAGCCAGGCAAATGCTGTCGGTAACACAAAGTCCGGCCAGCCTACTTATACAACCGCAGAGGAAGTTAACAAGCAATTTAATCTTGCTAAGTCTAAGAAAAAAACTAATCGGCTCTATGCCTCTGGTTCTATGAAAAAGCCGTTTCAGGTGGCGAGTATCAAGAGAAGCAACAAGCTTGAACCAACTGTTGTTAAGAAAAACCTTCGGCGCAAAGCGGTTGCTACTAAAAAGAAAAGCACCCGACGGCATGTGGCTAAGAAAAAGGGTAGGCGGCTTCGTGTAACAGCTACTGCTTATAATTCGTTGCCTGCTCAAACTGACAGTACACCGAATATTGCTGCTTGGGGAGATCGCCTGCGTCCCGGAATGAAAGTAATTGCAGTATCGCGTGATCTTTTGAAAAAGTATGGGCTGAAGCATAAGGATAAAGTCAAAATCAGTGGCCTTGATGGCGAATACCTTGTTTTGGATAAAATGAACAAGCGCTGGCGTAAGAAGATTGATATTTATATGGGAAAAGACCGGCGCAAGGCGCTCAGGTGGGGCAAAAAGAACGTGACCATTCGTTGGTAGCTTCCCCCCTTAAAATGGATTTTAAAGGAAGAGCCCGCAGATTTGCGGGCTTTTTTGTTTGTGGAGAGGTACAGGGAGCACTATGATGCCGACCTATGCAGAATTCTCTATATTATGACGTAATTATTTTGGGTGCAGGTGCCGCCGGGCTAATGTGTGCTGTTGAGGCTGGTAAGCGCGGTAGACGCGTTTTGTTACTTGATAAAGCAGATAAGCCAGGGAAGAAGATTCTTATTTCCGGAGGAGGGCGCTGTAATTTCACTAATTTACAAACGCACCCTTCCTGTTACCTCTCACAAAACGCTCACTTTTGTAAATCGGCTTTGGCTCGTTATACCCCCTGGGACTTTATGGCGCTGATGGAGAGCCATGATTTGACCTGGCACGAAAAAACCCTCGGCCAATTGTTCTGTGATCAGAAATCCAAAGCTGTTGTGGAAATGTTGGTCAAGGAGGCTACCACTGCTGGTGTTGAGTTGAAGCTTAAAACTGAGACTACGGCTATTGAGCGCTCTGAAGAGGGCTTTACCCTTGCTTTAAGTGATGATGCTCTTGGTGATCAGCTTATTCAGGCTCGGTCATTGGTTATCGCTACAGGTGGGCCATCGATTCCGCGCATGGGTTCTACAGACTTCGGTGCACAAGTTGCGAAACAATTTGGTTTAAAAAACATTGCCTTTGCCCCGGCCCTCGTGCCATTTACTTTTACACAAGATGATTTGAGTGGTGTGTTAGCTGATTTGTCGGGTGTGAGTGTTGAAGTTGATGCCAGTTGTGCTGAAGGGCAATTCAGGGAAAATTTGCTGTTTACCCATCGTGGTTTAAGTGGGCCAGCGATGTTGCAAATCTCATCTTATTGGCAGAAGGGGATGCAGATTACTATTAATTTGATGCCAAACAACGATGCCCTGGCATGGCTAATCGATCAACAGCAGCAGCGGCCTAAAGCTGAATTGAAAACGGTGTTGACGGAGTTGCTTCCGAAGCGTCTGGCTCAGCGGCTCTGCGAGCAATTGCTACCGAATCATGCTATGACGAAATATTCAGTGACAGAACTGGAGCAAATTGCGGGGCAGTTACAATCATGGAAATTAATGCCTGCTGGCACAGAGGGTATGCGTACTGCTGAAGTGGCTTTAGGTGGTGTGGATACACAGGAATTATCATCGAAGACCTGCGAATCACGTAAGGTGCCAGGCCTTTATTTCATTGGTGAGACCGTCGATGTCACTGGTTGGCTGGGCGGTTATAATTTCCAGTGGGCCTGGGCCTCGGGGTATTGTGCAGGGCAGTATGTATAACTCATACCACCCCGTTGCAGCACAATTATTCGCGGACGATCAGTTTCCCAACGGTTAAACCCTGTACCAGTATTGAGAATATAACGATCACGTAAGTGATGACCAGAATGGCTTCACGCTCAGGCCCGGCAGGTAATGAAAGGGCCAGTGCAATGGAAATTCCTCCACGTAATCCACCCCACGTCAGTACCCGAATGACTCTTGGGCTGAAGCTGTGGGTACGTCGCATGATGCGAATGGGAATACCGACAGCAATAAAGCGGGCTAATAATGTGACCGGGATCATGAGTAAGCCAGCCCAGAGATAGTGTTCTTCGAAGGTTAGGACTAATACTTCAAGCCCGATAAGTACAAACAGAATTGCATTCAATATTTCGTCAATCAATTCCCAAAAGGTGTCGATGTGTTCCCGGGTTTTATCGGACATGGCAAATTGGCGTCCACTATTACCAATCAGCAAGCCAGCAACAACGACTGCAATCGGGCCTGAAATATGTAATGCCATCGCAAGAGAATATCCACCAAGCACCAGTGCGAGAGTAAGCAGTACTTCAACTTGATAATTATCGATGCTGGCCAGCATTTTGTAGACGATGTAACCGATCACAAAGCCAAAAATGGCACCGCCAACGGCTTCCTGTACAAAGAGAATCAGTACGGAGCTAACGCTGATTTCGGCGGTTTGGCCATCGTGTCCTGTTGCTACAAAGCCCAGCATAACCAGAAAAACTACAACAGCAACGCCATCGTTGAAGAGGGATTCTCCGGCAATTTTGGTTTCCAGTGATTTAGGCGCGCCGACCGTTTTAAGGATGCCGAGTACTGCGATAGGGTCCGTAGGTGAAATCAGCGAGCCAAACAAGAGGCAATAGATCAGAGGAAAGTTTAGCCCAAAGAGTGGGAATATGTAATAAGCAGCAAAACCAATCAAAAAGGTAGAGGTAATGACGCCAACGCTGGCCAAAGTGGCGACGACCCACTTCTGTTTTGCGAGTTGGTCCAGATGGACGTGCAGGGCACCAGCAAATAACAAGGCACTAAGCATGCCATTCATCAATGTTTCATTAAAATCAATGTCTTGCAGGATTTTTTTGGCGGGTTCTTCAATGGCCAATCCCATCTTTCCGGCAGCAATAATGGTCATTGACATCAGTAGAGAAGTTAATAGCAGCCCGATAGTGGTGGGTAGTTTAATGAATTTGTAATTGATATAACTGAGTAGTGCCGCCAGCGTGATTAATAGCGCCAGTACATTGATGATGCTCATAGTTACCCTTCAGTTTTTTTGATTTGGGAGGAATTTTACCAGATGGTGAGCAGGATGGGCAGCAGGCATCTTGCACAGGGCCCATATTTCGGAGAATATTCAGCGAAGTGACTCGTTGAATACTCTTCTTCTATTAGCTATTTAACTATGAAGCATTTTTTTGCTGGCTGTTAAATCTCGTCAGACAGTGTAATTTCTAGGTAGGCGTTCTGGGGATTTCTGTTAATGCCTTTCCCAGAGTCTGGATGCCTCCTGAAATTTTATGTACCCACGGCGACCAGCGTCATGATTGATAGCGTTCCCATGATTTTCCTCCTGATAAAGCGTTATAAGTATGCATGCAAGCCGTATTAATGTGGACTGACTTAGTGAGCCTCATCCCAATTAATGCCAACATCACTATCCACGACCAAAGGCACATCCAATTTCACGGTGCTTGTCATCAATTCCTTAACTTTGGCATCAATGGCTTCAATCTCATTTTCAGGCACCTCAAACACCAATTCATCGTGTACCTGCATAATCATTTTTGTTTGAGTCGGGTCTTCAGCTAGCCAGGCATGTACGGCGATCATGGCTTGTTTGATAATATCAGCTGCGGTGCCCTGCATTGGTGCGTTAATGGCTGTGCGTTCAGCATATTGGCGTCGCGCCGCATTGCGGGCATTGATTTCAGGAAGGTATAACCTTCGCCCAAACAGTGTTTCGACATAGCCTTGTGCTTTAGCTTTTTCTTTTGTGTCATCCATATAGTCTTTTACGCCCGGATAGCGAGCAAAATATAGATCAACATAACTCTGAGCTTCAGAGCGACCCACTCCCAATTGTTTGGCCAAACCAAAAGCAGACATGCCATAGATCAGGCCAAAGTTAACAGCCTTGGCAGCACGACGTTGTTCAATGCTAACTTCTTCAAGTACGGTATCGAAGACTTCTGCTGCGGTGGCACGATGGATGTCCTGACCGGCAGCGAAGGCATCTAGCAGTCCTTTATCGCTCGATAAATGCGCCATAATGCGCAACTCTATTTGTGAGTAATCTGCTGCGAGGATTTTGAACCCTTCGGGGGCGACAAATGCCTGACGGATACGACGTCCTTCAGTTTTGCGGATCGGAATGTTTTGTAGATTTGGGTCGCTGGAAGATAAACGACCTGTGGCAGTGACCGCTTGATGGTACGAAGTGTGTACCCGGCTGGTTTTTGGATTAATTTGTTCCGGTAATTTGTCAGTATAAGTCGACTTTAGCTTATTGAGGCCGCGGTGTTCTAATATCAGAGTGGGTAACTCATGTCCGAGAGCTGACAATTCTTCTAATACATCTTCCGCTGTAGAAGGTTGGCCCTTTGGCGTTTTCCGAATCACCGGAAGTTCTAGTTTTTCGAAAAATATTGCCTGGATCTGTTTTGGTGAAGAAAGGTTGAATTCTTCGCCTGCTGCGCTGTAAGCCTGTTTAACCAACTCGTCCATTCGGGTGACGAGTTCCATACTCTGCTTACCTAGCATCTGCGCATCAACACTGACACCATTGCGCTCAATATCCGATAGTACGGGGACTAATGGCATCTCAATGTTTTCATACAAAGCCCGCTGAGTATCCAGAGCCTCCAATTGTGGCCAAAAGTGTTGGTGTAACTGCAAGGTCATATCAGCATCTTCTGCTGCATAAGGCCCGGCTAGCTCCAGATCAATTTGATTGAAAGTCAGCTGTTTCTTTCCTTTTCCCGCAATATCCTGAAAGCTGATATTAGTGTGACCGAGGTGTTTCAAACACAGGGTGTCCATATCATGGCGGTTAGCTGTGGAATCTAAAACATAAGACTGCAACATGGTGTCGTGTTTGATACCTTGCAGAGTAATGCCATGGTTCAACAATACGCTGCGATCGTATTTCAAATTTTGACCAACTTTGGCGATTGTTGGATCTTCGAGAATGGGTTTGAGCTGTGTAAACACGTCATCAGGTTTGAGTTGTTTGGGTGCACCAATGTAATCGTGTCCAAAGGGCAGGTAAGCAGCTTCTTCGCTTTGTACGGCAAAAGAGACACCCACGACTTCAGCATCCATATAATTAAGGCTGGTGGTTTCGGTGTCAAAGGCAAAAATATCTGCGGTTTTAAGTTTTCTCAGCCAGGCATCCAGTTGTGCCTGGTTTAGAATGGTTTCGTAATTACCTGATGGAGTGATGGTCTCTGTGTCTTCGTTATCGGCTGGCTCAGTGCTTTCTTCATTAGTATTTTGCTCATTACCTGTGAGCACCAAGGCGGGAGGAACTCCGTTTCCGCTGGCTTTACGCAAAGCCTTTAAGCGGCTACCCAGCTCGTATCGGCTGTACAATTCCTCCAGCTTTGCTGTATCAGCCGGCAGAAAGGCGAGGGCTTCTGGTGAACAATCGATCTTCAGGTCGCATTTTATGGTCACCAGGTCAAAGGACAGTGGCAGGTGTGCTAAGGCTGTGCGAAGGTTTTCACCCACTTTACCTTTGAACTCATCTGCATGAGTAATAATATTCGCCAGCGAATCGTATTGATTCAACCACTTAACGGCGGTCTTTGGCCCGACTTTTTCAACACCCGGTACATTATCTACTGTGTCACCGATAAGTGCGAGATAGTCACGAATACGATCAGGCGCCACACCAAATTTTTCTTTAACGCCATCAATGTCCGAATAGGTATTACTCATAGTATTAATGAGGTGCACTTCATCGGTAACCAGCTGGGCCATATCCTTGTCACCGGTCGAGATAAGGACGTGTCCGTCATACACTGTAGCAATCGTACCAATGACATCATCAGCCTCAACATCCGGAACAATGAGCAAGGGATAGCCTTGCGCCCGAATAATGTCGAGCAAGGGCTCTATCTGACTGCGTAGTTCGTCGGGCATAGAGGGGCGATTGGCTTTGTACTCAGGGTACATGTCATCACGAAAGGTTTTGCCCGGAGCATCAAAAATAACCACCATATACTCTGGCTTGTAATCTTTACGTAGTTTGTCAAGCATGTTGAGCACGCCATGCATAGCCCCGGTAGGCTCACTTTTGGAATTGGTGAGTGGTGGTAAAGCATGGAAAGCGCGGAACAGGTAAGAAGAACCATCAACGAGAATCAGGGGGGGGCTGGCTTTGCTGCTCATACGTATTGACTTCGATTTGTGCAAAAAGAATATCGATTATACGTTAAGTCAGCCTGTAAAAGTTACCATGGACACTAAGAAAATCTGAATCGTGGGAAGTCGTAGCGGAAAAAAACAGGGCGCTAATTGCGCCCCGCTATTTAATAACGACCTTGGTAAGTGCCATCATCAATGTTTTACCTCTTTTGTATCTGTTGCCTGGTACTCAGTTAGAAACTTGTTTGGATCAATGTAAAATACACGTTCGAACCAAAAAGGTTTTTCAGGCTCCCACTCAGATACCTGTGGCGGTAAGGAGCGGATAGAGTAGTACAGGTTGGCCGGACGTGTCGCAGAGGTTTGCGGCGCACCTACTGTGCCGATCTGCTCTCCTGTCTTAAGCCAGGATCCCGGTGAGACATCTACTGAGTCCAAATTGGCATAGTGATGAATGCGCCATTTTGACCCCAGCACATAAACCGAGTTGTCACCTTTAGGGCTATTTTCACGATAAAGTACCCAGCCACCCGTTGTTGCTTCAACAGCCGTTCCTTTACGTGCGAAAATATTTATCCCTTTTTGTGCTTCCTGACCGCCGATGTACCAGAACGAAGCAGGATTCCAGTCATATGGTTTGGCGCCTTCTACGGGTACGTGACGATCTTCCGGTACCCAATAGCCCATCATGAATATGGTGAGCGCGCCTAAAATTAATAATGGTTTTTCCATTGTTTAAGCCCTCAATGATTGTTTTATTGCCCTCCTTATAAGAGTCTGATGCAGCAAATGCTGAAAAGTTCATCTTATGTGGTAAATATCCCACATTTTTTAAGCAAAAGAAAACTTATCTGATAAATAGCAGATTTTTAAACAAAATATCTGAGACGCTATCATTTGATGATTTGTTGTATTTTGGCAACAATGCCTTTATAAGGGGAGGGGGCATTTTTATACCAGTCATCTAAATATTTTGAGAAGCTACGATCATTGCTGGTTTCACCGAGATTTAGATAGTTAATAGCTGCCCAACTTTCCGGGTACCGCTTCATTAGTGCCAGTAGATGAGTGGCAAATTTTTCATTTAGCTGTCTTTTCTTAGCATAAGGATTTGCTTCCAGGGTATGCTTGTTATCACTGTACCAGTCGCGCAAATCAATAGCATGTTTGCGGTGTTCTTGCTGCTGCATATTGCTGGAATAGTTAAATAGCTCTTTTGCATAAGATTTCCAGTTTGGGTAGGGTGGTGCCGTAATCCATTGTTCTGACATTTTTTCAAGCACGAAAAGACTGAACGCTTCGCATAGGGACTCTTCAAACCATTGTTGTTTTGTAATGTTATTTGGAGCGAGGTCGTAATTGGTTAGCAGGTGACAGACTTCATGTGAGAACTGGTAAGCCAATTGTGCCCAATAACGCCCCTTAACATCCAACAATACTATGTATTCACCGTTACTTCCCCGATCGTATAATGAGATAGGGCCTTTGGGTGCATTGCGGACGATAATGTTGCCTAAAGTACGGTTACCAGCATATGCAGAGATCACTGCATTGGTTGAGTCCAGGACTGCTTTTACATCTCTTGGATTAGCATTGCCCCAGTCGGTTTCGACTTTGAGGTCGGCTAAAGGAGAAAATGCTGATGCTAACGTTGGCATCAATAAAATTAGCAGTAACAGTATATGGCTTGTTTTTAACATAATTAAATGCACTCTGGCTGTTTGGGCAATCAGGTCAAAGGTGTCACTGGTTGTGCGGATAAGAAAACACCTTTGCCTATATCTATATCAGAATTTTACGCTGGTATAGAATGCCGGACTTCATAAACTGCCTTAAATTGCTGAGCGGTGGTCAGTTTTATGATTTTTTTCCTCTATTAATCAGAATAGGTTGTTATGATGGGCTGAGTCTATGAGGAAGATGTCATGTTGTAGATTTAATATTTTTTCGATTTTTTTTATCGATAATAACCATTATATTCGACCTAATTTGAATACTGGACTATTTTTATAAATTGAAACCAGTTTTCGAGGGCTGGTTAGGAACTTTGGGTTGCAGAGATTGTCTTGCGTTGCCCAGGTTGTCATTTTATGATTTACCTTGGAGGATGGGCGCCTGGACTGGCTGTTTGTCTGGGATATTTGTTTTGGGTAATCGGA
>CANNZV010003726.1:0-36361 GCA_947561585.1 Caprella mutica
GGAAAGAAATCACCACAGATAGACTTTTCTCTGACTGTACATCTCGTTATTCTCTTTTTGTAAATTGCGCGCACCAATCACATTTGCGATGATGTCTTTAAGTTAATAGGGAACTGCTATTGCAATATCTCTGAGCGATATTGGTGGGCCATAGAAGATTAAGAGGGGACCCCTCCTAATCTTCTATGGCCCCATCATAACTGCGTAAGTTCTGGGGATAATATCTGTGATTTATTTATGTAAGTATGTTTAGTTAATGTAAAAATAGGATATTTTGGAATTTACAGTATTGTCACATTTTTTCTACATATTATAATAATTTGAAAAAAAATTAAAAATTTGTGTTCGTTCTTTCGTATATTCCCTATGTACGATAAAATATTATTTTTCAAATTTCACACATAATAACGAAATAATTATTAGGTAGATTATTCATTCTAACATATTTACTTTGCATTATTTTTTTCTTTATATTTGGTAGTTTTTTTTTATCATCTATATTATGCATATATTTAATTATTCTAACCCATAAATAGAGAACTTTTATTACAATACATAATGGATGATAAAATACATGTCGATGACTGTGTTTCAGTTGCACCTCCTCGCGCACAGCGTACCATGTGTTCAGTCTATCCACTGATTAGTTTAATCCGCATGACACTGTGAGCTGATTTGAAGTTTCAAAGGATGATTTGCACGACAAATCCTATGGGTGTAATAGAATTAACATCCCTATGGTTTGGTAACAGAGAAAAAGATTAGAGTCCTACTACACTATTGTAATTAAAGGGAAATAATTATTTTATTGTGTTGAAGTAGGTGATTTGGTTATTGTATTTTTATTAGATTTATTTGGTGATTTTTTTTTGTATTATATGAAAATGTTGGTAGGGTACATAATTAAATACATATTTTTATAGATTGAAATATAATTTCAGTTCTATTTTAATTTTGAATAGGTTTGGTTTTAATTGTTTTGGTTATTATTTTCTTCATCCGAAAAATTTTCCACCAGAAATTAGTATTGCATTTCTTGTATTTCCGTTAATGTAGATAATAAATTCTTATCTCATAGCAGTTTACAGCATCGACTACATGTTCAAATAAAAGTGAGATGGTGGTTAGCCTTATGCGATTCATTTGAAAGAGATAGTAGCCCAGATGGTGACTGAGGGGTGACTGGTCGGGATGATAGGCTAAGAGAATTAATAGGACGAGGGATGTGATAGGCTGAGGGAATTAATAGGACGAGGGAATTAATGGGAAAGAAGATGTACGAGAGAAGGAAAGAGTTTCAGAGATGATATTTTACTAAGTTTGAACGGATAAATTTGGTTGGTATTTCTGTAGGCAAGGTCGAAAAAAAGTGTATCCTTAAAGATTTTTTGACGGTTTAATAAAATCACATCTTTTAAAAGTTAACAGTACTAATTGTAATGCTTGCATTTATTTTAGAATTAGGTTTGGATACACGATGAAAATATTTTAAATATGAAAATAATAGAAAATTAGAAAACTTTAATCTGTGAAATTAGCAGTACCTACAATGTACATTATTATTTGATAATATACTTCGGATATGGCCTTTGGTTCCGAAGCGGACGTTAAACCCCTAATAAAATAATTAATTGTTTAATTTTTTTACGGAAATTATTGTATTGATATTTTTAACATATTTTTTTTAATAACTAATTGACTATTCTTCTAAGCACTAATATTAATTCTTGAATACACATTATTTCATTTCCCTTTAATAACATATAATCTGTTTATAGTTGTATGTTGAACTACTATATTCATTCGATTCTACGGTAAGTCATTTTCCCAATTTTAACAAACGTAAACACGTATAATGTATTTCCCTTTTTTTTAGCTTTACAATGAAATATTTGAAACATTCTAGAAGGAATTTCTGCCCCTACACACAAAGCCTAAACCGATCAATTCATCACCCTAAAAACAATTTAAATTCCTATATTCCCCCCATAAATCGCCCCTGTGTCACTTCCCTATCGAAAAATGATGTCGAAGCCACGAAAATGAAGTAAATGCATCTGAACTTCTAGTATTGAAGTACAAGTATAGCTGAAAATTGGTATACAGTGAGATCTTTTCAAATAATCAATCATGTTATATATCTTATATAATAATATTATTGAAAAAAGCAGATTGTGTTATTTTTTCATATATGGAAATGAATATAATGTATCTATATTATTGGTAGAAGATTTTAGGCAAAGAAATTAAACGAAACAAAATAAAAGTATATTCTTTTCTGTATAATATCTGATAGCATATAGTAATCATAATAATTGTCGCTATACTAATCATGTTCCTCTTCTAATAGAGTATAAATATTACGTTATTGTAGAGAATATTATCACGATATACTCTGTTTTCTTAGTGTATCTTCAGAAGCAGTCCTGTAAGTGCGCAATGTTCAGCTAGCCATAATAATGGCCTCTCCCAGACCCTAAAATATGGCGATGCAAAATCTGAGAATTTGCCGGGCCATATAATAGGAGACGATCTGAGATTGGGTTTCTGTCTCTCTTCTCCCTACTTTTATTTACAGCTGCATGTACTACACTTTATTGAGTCTGACTGCAATCTTAGACCTCCTGTTTAATTTGGTGCGAGGCCCCCACTCGGTTAAATGGTTCATCATTCAAATGGGATGGGGAGAGAACTACCTCGTGTATTTACTTCAAGAATGTTCGAATCACCAAATGGAAGGGTGGTGTCGCTATTTCTTTGTAATGATAAATTCTAAATATTTGCTAAATATAATTTATTTATTTGATGCATTTGAAAAGGAATTGCTGAAAAATGCATATGTCGAGATGCTGTGATTAAATTTTTTTTGTCTTATAAATTTACCACCAAATATATTCGTTTCGTATTGGATATCGCATTATTTAGTCATAAATATTTCATATCGATTGTTTTCTTCAATCCATATGTATCTAGCTATATTACATCTATCACAGTTTACTTTTTGACATCCTATTTATCATAAATAAGTCCCCTCCACTTTTCCATAGCCACACATCCCAGTTATTTGTTTTCATTCCGTATGATGGGCTTACATCTGTTTTACGACTGGGGACTGTTATGACAACAGATTGTCCTGCAGCCAATATCTTACAGCTACTTAGCTTATGTATCTACTTAGCTTATGTAGTTACTTAGCTTATGTAGTTACTTAGCTTATGTAGTTACTTAGCTTATGTAGTTACTTAGCTTATGTAGTTACTTAGCTTATGTAGTTACTTAGCTTATGTAGTTACTTTGCTTATGTAGTTACTTAGCTTATGTAGTTACTTAGATTATGTAGTTACTTAGCTTATGTAGTTACTTAGCTTATGTAGTTACTTAGATTATGTAGTTACTTAGATTATGTAGTTACTTAGCTTATGTAGTTACTTAGCTTATGTAGTTACTTAGCTTATGTAGTTACTTAGCTTATGTAGTTACTTAGATTATGTAGTTACTTAGCTTATGCAGTTAGTTAGCTTATGTAGTTACTTAGATTATGTAGTTACTTAGCTTATGTAGTTACTTAGATTATGTAGTTACTTAAATTATGTAGTTACTTAGCTTATGTAGTTACTTAGCTTATGTAGTTACTTAGATTATGTAGTTACTTAGCTTATGTAGTTACTTAGCTTATGTAGTTACTTAGCTTATGTAGTTACTTAGCTTATGTAGTTACTTAGCTTATGTAGTTACTTAGCTTATGCAGTTACTTAGCTTATGCAGTTACTTAGCTTATGCAGTTACTTAGCTTATGTAGTTACTTAGCTTATGTAGTTACTTAGCTTATGTAGTTACTTAGCTTATGTAGTTACTTAGCTTATGTAGTTACTTAGCTTATGTAGTTACTTAGCTTATGTAGTTACTTAGCTTATGTAGTTACTTAGCTTATGTAATTACTTAGCTTATGCAGCTACTCAGCTTATGTAGTTACTTAGCTTATGCAGCTACTCAGCTTATGTAGTTACTTAGCTTATGTAGTTACTTAGCTTATGTAGTTACTTAGCTTATGCAGCTACTTAGCTTATGCAGCTACTTAGCTTATGTAGCTACTTAGCTTATGTAGTTACTTAGCTTATGTAGTTACTTAGCTTATGCAGCTACATAGCTTATGCAGCTACTTAGCTTATGTAGTTACTTAGCTTATGTAGTTACTTAGCTTATGCAGCTACTTAGCTTATGTAGTTACTTAGCTTATGCAGCTACTTAGCTTATGTAGTTACTTAGCTTACAGCTACTTACCTTGCAGATATTTAGCTTACAGCTACTTAGCTTATAGTTACTTAGCTTATAGTTACTTAGCTTACAGCTACTTACCTTGCAGATATTTAGCTTACAGCTACTTAGCTTATAGTTACTTAGCTTACAGCTACTTACCTTGCAGATATTTAGCTTACAGCTACTTAGCTTATACATCTGTTAATTGTTACTTTTCCCTATCGAATATTTCATGTATTAGTTATTCATTTTGAAACCTTTTTTAAACTTTAAATGTAACACTAACAATATATTTTCAGTATATACTGTTTGCATGAATTTATAATTTAATTTAATTATTACTATTAAATGTTCAAAGAAAGAGAAAAAGTATGGTGGGGCAATGGTAGAAGAAGAGGGGCCATAGATAATCTTCTATAGTCAACCAAAATCAATTATTAATATAGAAAATTTATTTTCAAAATGTATATGTTGGCTTTTAGTAAAATTTTGAATTTTAATAATTTCATTAAACACTTCTTTTGGCTCTATATTTCAGTCGAAAATTTTATAATTGACAGGTCTTCTGTTGTTGTCCATTCATTACGGTAAATATTGGGTACAAAAAACTAGCGGATACAACAAACTGCATAACGATCCTTTATGAATTTATCGTCGCATAGATATGATCTTCTATCATCGATTATAATTTTTCGATTGGGTCTAACCACCCTCCTGTCTCCGTCAGTGCTTTTTTATGCGCTAGTTTCCCCTGCGGTGCAATTTCGCGCGTTGGTCACGCGTCCGAAAGCCAATAGCGCGAACAATGGCTCTGTTTACGCCACATTCGAAACGAAAGCCATTGCCATATTCGGTGCAATGCGCGAAAATAAAAGAATAACTCATAGATAACCTATCAGTGTTTCTTATGATAATGGGAAAATATCGTCTGGGAAACTATCAATAGTACCTACCGTATATTGGTCTGTAATGACACTTTTTTAGTTAACTTTTTATTGAATGTTAAAAATATGTACTGTTATTTAATGATAATATAGCGATTTATATGTTTAATTAACCGTATAGTTTACTTTTATTTCTTTATTTCTTTAATTTTTATTTTATTATTTATTTACTTTTATTTTATTGTTTATTTTAATTTTATTACATTGCTTATTTAACTAAATAATTTAATTAATTATTTGATTTCATTATATATCATTCCTTTCTTTTTAATTCACGATAATTTGTTTCCTAAGTACCTACTATATATATGAAAAATAGCTTATATAACTAATATACAGTATATGACTCATATTGAACAGGATGGTTGTATTTTTGTTCTAAATTATCTTAAAAGCTCGTTATTTATTTAATTAACTAGACTTTTAGGCCTATTTTCGCAGCCAGTACAGATTTTCAGGCTAAAAGCACATAGGTTTCTCCTAAAAATCATAACAAACCAAAATAAACTTGAAACATCCCATTTATTCCCCTCTAGAGAGGGAAGATGATCTATCTAAAGTCCCCATCTAGCCACTAATGTTAAAACTCAAGAAAAGCACGTGTTACACGTCTATCACTACCCAGAGAGAAGTTATGGTGGGGCCATGGAAGGTTGAGATTTCAGTTAAGGTGGGGCCTTAACTTTCTAACTGGATAGCTTTAGGAAAAAATTATAGAAGATTGAAAATAGAAGAATTATAGAAGATTGAAAATAGAAGAATTATAGAAGATTGAAAATAGAAGAATTATAGAAGATTGAAAATAGAAGAATTATAGAAGATTGAAAATAGAAGAATTATAGAAGATTGAAAATAGAAGAATTATAGAAGATTGAAAATAGAAGAATTATAGAAGATTGAAAATAGAAGAATTATAGAAGATTGAAAATAGAAGAATTATAGAAGATTGAAAATAGAAGAATTATAGAAGATTGAAAATAGAAGAATTATAGAAGATTGAAAATAGAAGAATTATAGGAGATTGTAAATAGAAGAATTATAGAAGATTGAAAATAGAAGAATTATAGAAGATTGAAAAATTATAGAATTATAGAAGACCATAGAAGATTGAGTGGGGTAGTTTTTTATTCTTTTTGAGTTTTCATGTAAATTCGTTTTTTTTTCCCTAAAATGTTTTCTCTTCGTACAGCCTTCAAAAGTATCAAATTAGTTCTTTATATTTTATTCTCCTTTCCTTTCTTGTAATTGCATATATTGTGAAATGTTTTTGCTGTATCGTTTAAACTTTTTCAATGAATGATTTCTATTGCTTAATCTTCTCCGGCCCTCTGTATACTTTATCTATGGGGCTTTCTTTACTCTGATAACAATATTATTTTTAATATTGACTCAATATTGGTGTAATGTTGCCATAAGAAAAATTACTATTATGGTAAAAATGTTTCTCTGACACTATTGTTTCAATATTGAGTACACGGCTACACGCGCTACAATTTAAACGTACAATTTTTATATTAAAGGCCAAGCCTCTATTCTACTAAGTAGGTAATAAGTTATTCAGTTAAGTTTCTATCTTTTCTAGCATTAGGGATGGTTGTTATCGATGTTAGATAGGGATGTAGGAATATAGAAGATGTTGTGACACCGAGTATGGAGGTGATAGGCTAGGCCTTATACTAAATATTTAATTACCATCACTTTAATGTCATGATTATTTAGATATAGTCTTTCATGCTGATTATTTAATTATGCTATTGTAGGTTGTTTATTATTTTCACTTATAAGTGGGAGTGATTGTTTCTACACAGAATATTAGTATCATCAATGAAAAAAGTTGTTATTTTCGATATAGATTGTTTGAATACATTTCTAATTGAAGAAAGGACAAAGCGACAAGAAAGATTTTTTATATTGACTATATTCCCATTTTAAGATCTGAATCAAGTTAGTTTTAACTAGACTATTTCTTATAGATTTATCAAGTGTTTATATTAAAATCAACACATTAACTATAATGCACCAAGGTACATTTAAAGAGAAAATGTTAAATATATTTTTATTGGTAAGAACCCTCCTAGAATTTACCGACACCGGAAGGTGTAAATGATAAACACTTGTCATGTGAAATGATGAGTGTGATGCCTATGCTGTGTGTAGAGTGTACTCACTTTGGGACACACTTAGAGGGAAGTGTGTAGAGTTTACACACTTAGGGACACACTTAGAGGGAAGTGTGTAGAGTGTACACACTTAGGGACACACTTAGAGGGAAGTGTGTAGAGTGTACTCACTTAGGGACACACTTAGAGGGAAGTGTGTAGAGTGTACTCACTTAGGGACACACTTAGAGGGAAGTGTGTAGAGTGTACACACTTAGGGACACACTTTGAGAGAAGTGTGTTGACTTTACTCTCTTTAGGAACACATTTTCAGAGAAGTGTGTTGACTTTACTCACTTAGGGACACACTCTGAGAGAAGTGTGTTGACTTTACTCACTTATGGACACACTTTGAGAGAAGTGTGTTGACTTAACTCACTTAGGGACACACTTTGAGAGAAGTGTGTTAGAGTGTAATCACTTCGGGACACACTTTGAGAGAAGTGTGTTGACTTTACTCTCTTTAGGAACACATTTTCAGAGAAGTGTGTTGACTTTACTTACTTAGGGACACACTCTGAGAGAAGTGTGTTGACTTTACTCATTTCGGGACACACTTTCAGAGAAGTGTGTTGACTTTACTCACTTAGGGGCACACTCTGAGTGACTTTACTCACTTAGGGACACACTTTGAGAGAAGTGTGTTGAATTTACTCACTTAATGACATTCTTTGAGAGAAGTGTGTTGATTTTACTCACTTAGGGACACACTTTGAGAAAAGTGTGTTGACTTTACACACCTACAAGACACGCTTTGGTAAAGTGTGTTTACTGTACTCACTTACGGGGCACGCTTTGGTAAAGTGTATTTACTTTACTCACTTTAGGGACACACTGTGGTAAGGTGTGTTAACTTTACTCACTTTATGGAAATGCTTTGGTATAGTGTATAGACTTTACTCTCTTAAGGGGGGGGGGGGGTGCGTCTAATTTTCATATCAAATATTTGTTCATAAATAAACAATGATTAGTAACGGATATGAAATGTTTCATCTCAAAACACTGTATTTTCAGAGAAAATAGGGTTTTTATTAGTTAACATTAGCTTATGCGATCATCTCATAGATGGCGCTGTTTACATTATTTCCAGAACGTTCCAGAACAATCTTCATGAACGTTTATAGAATGTCTGATTATCTTCCCAAATAAGCTATAAATAAATAAATTTGTGATTTGTATACAATAAACTAACAAATAAAGTATTTTCAGAGTTATAATTAATAATATCACTAGCAGATATACTAAAGTTTTTTGCACAATGTTTGTAAAATCACAGCAAGATGGGGTCAATGACTCGAGCAAAGCTTATGCTATGTGTCACTAGATGGCGCTTTTTCAAAATAAATTAAATTTTCTTTTCTATAATAAGTATTATTTAGATGAACAGAGTATGTAATCATACATAATTAAATATGCTGATTCCATTAAAACACATATTAAAAAATGTTTGATTTTACCCGCACCCTCCCTTTAAGGACACACTTGGAGTGAAGTGTGTTGACTTTGCTCACTTAAGGGACACGCTTTGGAAAAGTGTGTTAGTTAAGCTTGCATGTTAACACACTTTTGTATGCTGTGTTAACTCCATTCCTCCTGCATTCACGCACTCGCATAAGGTGTGTCAATTTGATGCACATGCCTATGCTCTTCCTTTAAGTGTGTTAACTTGATGCAGTAACACCCTAGGTATCTAGTAAAACAGTGCTAACTCCCATTGGAGTGCTAATAATTAGCAATGTTCCAAATAACTTTGAGATTGCCTCCTTAGATTCGAGCAAGAAGCTCTCCCCTGGTTTCGATTACAGTCCGGGAGTTAGGGACACAAGGGGCGTTTAATTACGCTGTGTTTGTGCCCTACTTCAGCTGTTTTATCTCCCAATGAGAACACTGCTCACTTTGAGACCTTAATCTGTGTCGGAATGATTTTCACGGTCATAAACTTCGTGAGCAATGGCACTATAATTAAAGCAGTCCTAGCTGAGAATTTAGTTAGGGAATTAAATTCACTGGAATTGTAGTAGCGATCTAGGTAGGTACAGGTTGTTGCAATTGTTTACATGGAATAGTTTGTTTTGATTTCAACTCTCTGGGTTATTGGCAAGTGAATTATAATTTTATGGTAGATATTTTTAATTAGAAGGTAGTTAAGGGAGATGCACTTATTTTGGAAACTGATTTCATTTAGTAATTTACATAAAAGATGGAGATATAGGAATCAAAATTGTGTTTTTTCCATAAATATGGAAGTCAAAATTGTGTTTTTTTTTTCATGAATATAGGAATCAAAATTGTTTTTTTTTTCATGAATAATAGGAATCAAATTTGTGTTTTTTTTTTCATGAATATAGGAATCAAAATTGTGTTTTTTTTTCATGAATATAAGAATCAAAATTGTGTTTTTTTTTCATGAATATAGGAATCAAAATTGTGTTTTTTTTTTCATGAATATAGGAATGAAAATTGTGTTTTTTTTTCATGAATATAGGAATCAAATTGTGTTTTTTTCATGAATATAGGAATCAAAATTGTGTTTTTTTTCATGAATATAGGAATCTGAATTGTGTTTTTTTTCATGAATATAGGAATCAAAATTGTTTTTTTTCATGAATATAGGAATCAAAATTGTGTTTTTTTTTCATGAATATAGGAATCAAAATTGTGTTTTTTTTTCATGAATATAGGAATCAAAATTGTGTTTTTTTTTCATGAATATAGGAATCAAAATTGTGTTTTTTCTTCATGAATATAGGAATCAAAATTGTGTTTTTTTTTCATGAATATAGGAATGAAAATTGTGTTTTTTTTTCATGAATATAGGAATCAAAATTGTGTTTTTTTTTTCATGAATATAGGAATCTAAATTGTGTTTTTTTTTCATGAATATAGGAATCAAAATTGTGTTTTTTTTTCATGAATATAGGAATGAAAATTGTGTTTTTTTCATGATTATAGGAATAAAAATTGTGTTTTTTTTTTCATGAATATAGGAATCAAAATTGTGTTTTTTTTTCATGAATATAGGAATCAAATTGTGTTTTTTTCATGAATATAGGAATCAAAATTGTGTTTTTTTTCATGAATATAGGAATCTGAATTGTGTTTTTTTTCATGAATATAGGAATCAAAATTGTTTTTTTTTCATGAATATAGGAATCAAAATTGTGTTTTTTTTTCATGAATATAGGAATCAAAATTGTGTTTTTTTTTCATGAATATAGGAATCAAAATTGTGTTTTTTTTTCATGAATATAGGAATCAAAATTGTGTTTTTTCTTCATGAATATAGGAATCAAAATTGTGTTTTTTTTTTCATGAATATAGGAATCTAAATTGTGTTTTTTTTTTCATGAATATAGGAATCAAAATTGTGTTTTTTTTTCATGAATATAGGAATCAAAATTGTGTTTTTTTTCATGAATATAGGAATCAAAATTGTGTTTTTTTTTCATGAATATAGGAATCAAAATTGTGTTTTTTCCCCATGAATATAGGAATCAATTTTTTTTTTAAATATCGGAATAAACTGTATGTGGATTTGACACAGTCTATCTACTTATTCTAATTGGTAGCTAGGACTATTGTTCATAGTTTTCCTGTCACTGAACATCATCCTGTATTTCAATGGAAAATGAAATAGATGAAGTGGAAGACATCTCTGGACGACATCTGAGTCTCAGTGACGACATCCTAGCTGACATCTAAGACTTGTCGCAGTTCTACGACAAATGCCCGAGACACGATGACACCAATTAACCAAATAGCTTTTGGCTTATCGGACTCTACTCCGCTTGTCATCTTAGTTAGCGATGTATCACCTGTCATCCCATTCACAAAGTCAAAGAGTTGATGCTATTCGAAGAGAATAAGTTAGAGGCAGTGAAAGTATTATACAGATTTTTCAGTTTTCATGTGATGAAAAGAACCTTTTTATGTGTTAAAATTTTCTTTTTATGTACTACTGAAAATTTACTTTCTATGTATAAAATGTTACTTTATATTCATAAAAATTTACTTTTTATGTATAAAAACTTACTTTTATGTATAAAAATTTACTTCTTATGTATAAAAATTTACTTTTTATGAGTTAAAATTTACTTTTTATGTGTAAATTTTTTTTTTTTATGGTAACATTTTTTTCTTTGTGTATTAAAATTTCACTTTTTATGTGTTAAAATTTTACTTTATATGTGTTAAATTTTCCTTTTTATAAATAAAAAATTACTTTTATATGTAAATAATTATTTCTATATTTTAAAAAAAATACTTTTCATGTACAAATAACTACCTTTTTACAGGGTGGGGCGTAAGTTTGGAAGCAAATGAAAGTGCATATTATAATCCAACGAAAAATATATTTAATAATTTACAGTTATGTATCATTACATAAGGGTTTAAAGAATTCAAAAATCATAAATTTATTCAAAATGTCCCCCCTTGTTTTTAATAACAGCCTCAAATCTCCTCCGAACTCCTCCTACTGCGGCACGCAACTGTTCTTGTGAAATTTCCTTCCAAGATCTCTGGAGCGAACGCTTTAAATCATCCACACTGCAATGGAATTTACCACAGGCCTTTGATTCAAGAATGGACCGTACCGAAAAGTCCATAGGATTAACATCTGGGGAGCAGGGAGGCCACATTTCTTTGGACCAAAACCGTGGAAGATGGTCATGGCACCAGTTTTGAGTGACATTTGCAGTATGTGAAGTCGCGCCGTCTTGCTGAAATGTCCATAGAGTGTCATTACCGAAGTGATCCTTAGCTGACTCCAACATTGGCGTCAAAATATTCTCAACATAACATTTAGCATTGATTTTGGCGCCTTGTCTCACAAAAATTAAAGGAGATCTCCAAGTTTCTGAAACGGCGGCCCAGACCATTACTGAAGCAGGTTTCATGGTTCTGTGGACAGTTTTTTGGTTGAATGGGATGTCTTTTGCACTTTTACCAATTATTCTGTCATTCCTCCGGTTGTGAGCCATTTCCACTGTGAAAATTATTTCGTCAGACCAAACAATTTCACCAGCCGTGCCAGACTTTAATTCTCTCAGAAGTGCTTTGCTTCTCTCCAATCTCTTTTTCTTTACAGCTTCTGATAGAGTCTGTCTCTTTTGGAGGGTGAAAGAGGACATCTTTAGGTCTTCTTTGACAACTCTTCTCAATGTTCTGGGACTCACATTAGCTGTTTTGGCTAACAATCGTATTGACCTTTTCGGGTTCCTCCTGATCTTCTCTCGGGCACATTTTATCAGTTGTTTGGTGCGTTGTGAGCGTGGTCTACCACTTCTTGGACGATCAGTCAAGTCTCCTCTCTCATTAAAACGCTTCACACACTTCCAAACAGTCGATCTCGCTATTGAGAGAGTCTTTGAAATGACGGAATCTGACTTCCCGGCACGGTGTAGAGCAATAATGGCTTCTCTTTTGTCTGACGTTTTTGAATTGACTATATTTTTGTAAAAAATAACACTGCCTCGTTATAATGTAGTGTCTCTACTATAGTTCAAACCCTATCACCTACTTAGGAACTTATTTTTAAGAATTATATTAATGTTTGAAAAATTGCTTCCAAAATTACGCCCCACCCTGTATTAGTTAACATTTTCTTTTATGTGTTAAAATTAACTTTTTATGTGTAAGAATGGACTTTAAAATTTCACTGTTCCATACTGAAAATTGAACTTATCAATGTTCTGAAAATGTGATCTTTAGTTAAAAAAAAGTTTCTGATATTTTAATTTTTATCGTTAAATTTTTTTCTTTCTGTTACTCTTCATTTTTCAAAATAAATACATTCTGGTCATTAATCCAAATAAGTTCAAATCAAATTAACCCATACAACATGGTAAGAGGTTTTCACTGTGATTTTGGTCGGTTTAAGGTTATTGGAACAAACTGTGTATGGTATTATTGACCAAGAATATTATTTCTAAATACTACACCTACAGCACCTAACTGATCTATCTGTTCCATCATCGAATACCTCTTTTTTAGCTCTAAGTGTTCAGTCCATATCGTCATGCTTCAGTCTTTCTCATCGCATGTATGGTGGACTTTTTCTAGGAACAGTGTACATTTAGATGTCTTAGACAGATTCTGATAGAGTATCACTCTTCTTTGGATATTGGAGAAGACTGTGCTATAGTGTGCTATCTGACTGTAGTTTAATTGTATGCATTGTATGTTATTTTTGTTAATTATTGATTAACTGGCATGTACTTTCTTTGTTAACTGTATTTAAAAAAAAATCTGATTTTCCCCCCTTTTTTTACCAGATCCTTTTTTTTAATTTAAATATTTTTCCCCTATTTTTTTTTTTCAATTTTCCCAAATTTTTTCAAAAAAAATTTCCAGGATTTTTTTTTTCTATAAATTTTACAGTTTTCCTATTATTCGGATGTTCCTAGTCTAAGTGGCTTCTTTATAAATTTTGAAAGTGGGACACGAAATATATTTACATTGGACTTCATTAAATAGAGAGATGTTTCATTTAATATCGATTTGAATGAATGTAGAAAAATGGAAAAAATATACTGTCGGATAAATTCAAATTTTGAATTATATAATTCATCTTTTGAATTATAATTCATGTTAATTTTAGCATGCGATACCATGTATGGAATCTACGTACTATCAAACATGAAGAATATGATACAGAATTCATTTATTTAAGCACAATTATTTATCGTATCGAAATAATTGTAAAGTTAAATTTTAACATGAATGGTATTCAATTTTTATTTACGGTGAACCTACATGAAGTTACTACATGAAGTTACTTTTTGGTCGATGGTTGCTAAATATGCATCCTAATGATAGCCTGCAAAGTTACCTTGCACTATAACAGAGTCTGAGAAATGACGCTATGGTAGATGTGGCCCGAGATAATCTGCGGTAACACCTTTCGCTTGGTGAAGTGTCTGGAATGCCATTTGTTGGGGGGTTAGTCAATAATTTGGGGAAGAGTTGAAACGCTGATGAAAATTGGTATTGGCATCTTGAGAATGCCATAGAGAGTTAAATCAAAGAGACAGTTATGGTGGGGCCATAGGTGATTGAATGAGAAAGAGAGTTATGGTGGGGCAAAGGGGACTAAATCAGAGATAAAGATATGGTGGGCCATAGAATATTAAGCTAGAAAGAAAGTTATGGTATGGCCATAGAAGATTAAAGGTATGGTGGGACCATAGAAACAGCTAAGTGGGACTCCGTAGATTAAATCAGAGAGACATTTATGGTGGGGCCATAGAAGATAACCAGAAAGAGAGTTATGGTGGGGCATATAAAATCAAGAAAGGCTCAAGATCACTTAATCTTCTATGACCCCATGATAATTCTTTCTCTATATTCATATGCTATTTTTTATATCATAATGATATATGACTCGCAAAAATTGATTCACTTTTTTTATATGGGCATGAAGACATAGATAACTAATATATATATTTTTATTTTTTTACTATTTTTCAATAAAATTTGTATGTAAATATGGAATTTTTTTATTATAAGTTACAGTAAATATAGTTTCGTATTCAAGATATAATTCTCAAGAATCGCAAATATTTTTTACATTTTACATAAATTCTTCAACCTAGTATTTAAGATTTAATACGATTATTAATACGATATTTGCAACTCAAATTTAATAAAATTGATTGAACTTTAAAACTTTATTATTGGATATACCGTTTTTCGCATTCACCTTCGCAGAATTGCGGAAAGTTATGTTTAGACCCGATTATTTGTAATCTTTTTATTCGTTTATAACTCAAAAAGTATTCAACCAAATTGATGAAATGTTTTGGGACGATTGGTTAGTATCCAGGAACCATTTGGTTAGATTTTGGGACCGATCGGGTCAAAGGTCAATAACCTTTAAACCTATGGAATATTGTATTGTCAATGTCATTTATATGCGGTTGCGAAGTTATGCACTCTACGAGTACCCATTCTAGTTTCATACTGTTTTAGTTACATACTTTCTAAAGGGAAATAGTTCATTAATAAATCAATAAAAAGTTTTATAAACATTTTTTCATATATAGATACATATCTATTTATTTTCTACATTTCTATTTTTTGTAAGATATTCTTATTTTATTCATTATTCAAATTTTAGAGATATTAAATGAAATGTTCTTAATCTTTTTTTACGTAATATATTTTTTACAACTGATAGGTATTTTAAACTGCTTTAAAATGTTGAAAGGTCACGTGAACAAATTCATTGGCATATAAAATACATTTAACAAACTTAAATATATTAAACAAACAAAAAATCTGTATTCAAATTTATTGAATTACAGAGAAATTGAATTAATTTCAGGTTAATTTTTTTATGTCAATTTACCTTGCATAATATTTATTTTATTCACTATTTAAGTAACGCTATATCTCTCAGTGTGGTTCTTTTTACATTGTAAGTAGCCCTTACTTTCTCAACTCCTCGTACATGTTTTACCTGTCATGCTTCGTTTACGCCAGACCATCTGCTGACATTTACCCCTAATTTTTACCCGGTAAAACGGGGAAAAAGAGGCAAAAGAGGTGAATGATGAAATGTTAATATTGCGCGGTTGGTTTCCGCGTCATTTTGTTGATTTGGTTAACATTTCAACAGTATAATCTATGTACCATTTAAAGGTCAATTTAATTCGCCATGTCATATAACATGTCTGTAATATTCTCTATTCGTTATGTTTTTTTATATCAACAAGAAAATATAATTATGATTTCGAAGACTAATTGTGTACAGCTTGCAGAAAAACTGACTGAAATATATTAGTGGGATTTGCTTGATTTGATTGGTACACTTTTTAGATTGTCTGCAATGTAAGGTATTTTTTGTTACTGATTTTCTGATTATTAATTTCATTTCTGTATGAGTTGTACTATTTTTATTTAATTTAAACAAAATATATATTATTATTATTATTATTTTTATTTAATTATTTTTATTTTATCATTTTTATATGAATTTGATAGATTTTATATGAATTTTTTAATATTTCAATTTTTATATGAGCTGTACTATTTTTATTAAATAATTTAATTTAATTTTTTTTATATATTTAATAGATTTTATATGAATATTTTTATTTAAAATGAGTTGTACTTTTCTCTATTTAATTAATTTATTTTTATCTGAGTATATAGAAATTATAAGAATAATTTTTAATTTTGATTTTTTTTTTCCGAAATATTAATAACCGAATCTTCTACTATACTTATTTCTGACTCTAATTCCTTTTCACCAAAATATTTCCTTTCCACTAAGAATAAAAATTAAGAAGCAAAATAATTTGTATTCAAAATATCTCCTGCTAATTTTCCCCAAAGAAACTTGCAATTGTGCAAGTCATCCCTAATCATTGTTGCAAGAATCTATCCTTATGTTATGCGATGTGGTCTGTCATCACGGTATGAAAGTCTTTGATCTTACATGATCATAGAAGATTATCTCCGGGTTTAGCATGTTTGCTTGGGATATGTCAACTTAGAGCTGGTTATTATATAGTGTTGCTAAAGCTCCGTAAGTTACTTACTGAATGATAAAATGTAATTAAAACCAGATTGAAATGGTGAGTCATCGTGTTGATCCAGATTATGGGTCAATATGATCGTTATTTTGACCCACGTATTGATAAAATATCGTAGTGAAGGGTTAATATTATCGGTTTATTTTAGAAAATAGTCGACCCGGTCCTTTTAAAATAATTGTACTACCTATTTATTATTATGACGGTGTTGAAAAGATTTAATTCAAAAATGACTAATTAATATTTTTATGATTTTATAAATATTAACATTTAGAAAATTTTAAATCTGTAGTGCGAAAATGTACCTACTGTTTTTAGTGGGGTAAAATTCAATTTTTCTGGAACTTTTTTCAAATGAGATATTTTTGTCAACAAATTGAAATTTTCTTCCTATATTTAAATCATGTTTGGTAATTGTTGCTTTGCCCTATATTATACACTAGTATATTTATTTGGTGTCACTCGCACAATAAATACTCCCTTATTTTTCTTCTTGTTATCATTGTTTTGCCATTATCTATCTATGTCGAGTCAGTTATAGGGCTTTCCTACTTAAATGAATTAGTTGAACTTTAATAAAATGATAACAAGTATATTTTAATTCATTGCTATTTATTTTGTCGTTGTTTAAAAATAAATGTAATGGTCAATTTCAATGATACAAATGTATGTTCAAATACTAAAAAAAATCTTTTAAACAAAATACCTATTAATAAAAACAGATATATATCTAGGTTTTAAGAGTATTCATATAACTAAGAATATTAAATATTGACAATCTGGAGAAAAGTGTTTAAGAACAAAAACATGTTTAAATTTGCTGAACAAAATTTATTTTGTCTTCAGATCGCACTGTCTTCTTGCGACCTGAACGACCCTTGTTAAAATTTAAACCTGTGCCTTCATTTTTGTACTTAAACACTTTTCTCCATATGGTCAATATTTTATAAAAGGAATAGTTATATGAATATTTTTAAAACCTAGAAATAAATCTGTTTTTATTAATGGGGATTTTGTCTAATAAATATATTTTTAATGTTTGAACTTACTTCATTGTCCGTTTTCTGACCATTTGCACCACCCATCAATTGAGTCGTTGTTTTATTCACAAAAAAGATTAAAACTTTATGAAATTTAACTGTGGATGGAGAAAGGTTCAACAAACAAAATAATTTTGGAAAAAAACTGCACCTTCAATAGTTAATGAAATATACGAATTTAAAGCTGGGTACACTTTTTTTGTGGTTCATCCTGTATAAAAAAGTATCTTTGTTTTAAGAACATATTCAAATTTCGAAGTAATTTTTTTTTTTCTTTTTTTTAATTTATGAATTTTTTCTTCAAAATTATATGATTTTTTTTTGAGTTCATAATATTCATATAAAAATTAATTCTTTTTTTTCGATGATGATATTGCCAATTCTTCATGAAAAATATTTATAGTTATTTCCAATATAGTGTGTAGTTTGTGACCATGTGTTCAGTCGGTCGTGTGACCCTCGGAAGAAGGAGTAACCACTGCAACTGCCACATTAAATGGAAATACTCGCTAGAATTCCAATATTCTGTTGGTATTAGCTATGTTTTTAACGTTTCAGAGATCGTCTGAGTTGTGAGTATTTTCTCTACTGTACCTACTATCGGTTATATAAAAAACTTATTCATTTCTATCAAAAAATTAAGTCGCTATGATCTGTAGAAATATGAAATTATAGTACATCTTCCTAAATTTAAACAAAACAAAAATACTGAAAAAAAGTTGAACATTAATTAAATATTTAAAGAAGTTTAATATATTAATCAATTTTTATATATAATCATGAAATATTCTTCAAATGAAATTTTTACTTAAAATTTGAAATATCTGAGATGATCATCATTTATGATATATTTCAAAATAATTTATTTTATTTCTGTTCCATAAGCTCATGTACCTATACATAATTCACCATTCAAATTAATAGTGTTGATAGTACTATCCCTTACTATCCCGGCAGAGTTCACAGTGTGGACACACGACTAAGTATCTCCATTAGAAAAGATGCAATTCAAATTATTATTGTTTGGACATGAAGAAAAATGACCAATTTATTTCAATAGAATTTGAATTATGAAGATTTTGTATTTTTTGCCAATAATAATTTAGGCTTCACAAGTCAGGGACGAGATGAAAATTGATTTTTTTTTAATTTTTTTTTAAAAGAAATGAAATTTTAAATATGTTAACCTTGTATAAGATTCCGTGTTGAATTAAATTTATTATTGGCAATACAGTTTAATGAATTAATTCGTCAACTCTTTTTAAATTAAATTTTGTAAAATAATTTGTGTTGACTGTAAATAGATATTGTATGAATGTTCTTCAACGTATGAGTTCATCCCTAGCGGAATATTATTTGTATCGACTGTAAATAGATATTGTATGAATGTTCTTCACAGTGAGAGTTCATCCCTAGTGGAATATTATTTGTATTGACTGTGAATAGATATTGTATGAATGTTCTTCACCGTAAGAGTTAATCCCTAGTGGAATATTATTTGTATTGACTGTGAATAGATATTGTATGAATGTTCTTCACCGTAAGAGTTCATCCCTAGTGGAATATTATTTGTATTGACTGTAAATAGATAATGTATGAATGTTCTTCACCGTGAGAGTTCATCCCTAGTGGAATATTATTTGTATTGACTTTAAATAGATATTGTATGAATGTTCTTCACAGTAAGAGTTCATCCCTAGTGGAATATTATTTTTATTGACTATAAATAGATATTGTATGAATGTTCTTCACAGTAAGAGTTCATCCCTAGTGGAATATTATTTGTATTGACTGTAAATTGATATTGTATGAATGTTCTTCACAGTAAGAGTTCATCCTTAGTGGAATATTATTTGTATTGACTGTAAATTGATATTGTATGAATGTTCTTCACAGTAAGAGTTCATCCCTAGTGGAATATTATTTGTATTGACTGTAAATAGATATTGTATGAATGTTCTTCACAGTAAGAGTTCATCCCTAGTAACTATTCTTCAATATTTTGATATTTGTAAATCTTCACACTATACTACAATAAAATAATGTCAAAATAATTAATTTAAATGAAAATGTCTATTAAATCGTTCAGTGCTTATATCCACTACTACTTATTGAATTACTTAATTAATTACTATAACTATTTCCTTCTACGTCAAAACACAATAAAGTACCTCTTATTAAACTTCTTTTTAAATACAATAACATGCCATTATTTTAGACAAGAGCTTTCAAACAATAAAAGTCATCAAGTAATTTAAAGTAGAATGATAGAGAGCGATTAGAGGGCCTATACAAACACGACTACTTCACCTTGTGTATTTTGCTTCGATTATCACTACTTAATCGTTTGAGGTGTTTTAACTTCCGATGTGTTTGTTTTTGTTCGGTGTTTGAGTTGTTGTTCGATGACATGAGAGGGTGATAATGTATCAGAGTGTTGGTGATACATGAAACAGCTGTTTCTAGGTGTTTGATTGTATTGTATAGTTTATTATATTGTTTATTGTATACTTTATTATATTGTTTATTGTATAGTTTATTGTATGTTATGTGCTGTTTGATGACAAGAATTTTATGTAATAAATGTTTTTAAGTTATTTTTTTTTTATAATTAATATAATTAGGAATAATTTCGATGATTAAAGGATATCAATTATATTTCTTATAGTTATCTATATTGATAGTTAAATACTGAAAATAAATATAAATTAAAACACTGAATTATTTGTTTATTGTAAAATTTTACTAGTATTAAAAGTTATTTATATATTTTATATATAAATGGTAATAACCACACAATATACCGGGTGTTCCAGCTAGGGGTGACCGATAACAAAACGTTATAAAACGTAAACCAACAGAGATAGAACCATCTACTTATCGCCATTTTTTCGGAAAATTGTTCAAGTTTTTATAGTAGTAAACTAAAATTTCTACCAAAATATTTATTTAAGTACTGGCCTCAACATGATCTCCGTCTGTGTCCAGGCATTTCTGAAGTCGTCGCTGGTACCCCATCAAAACCTGCCGGCACATTTCATCGGTGATGTGCCCTTCAAAGGCTGTTTCTATCTTTGTCTCTAGCTCGTCAATTGCTCTGGACATGATGAACTCCCATAACAAGAAATCACAGGGGTTTAAATCCGGTAAACATGGAGGCCATTGCATGTTGGATGAACCTCGGCCTATTCTGCTTTTCGGCAAATTTTCGTCCAATCAACATGCCATGGCCTCCACGTTCACCGATATTAAACCCTGTGAGTTCATCAAGTCCAGAACAATTGACGAGCTGAATGCTGGAAACAGACGGAGGTCATGTTGAGGCATGTGCTGAAATAAATATTTAAGTTGAAATTTCGTTTCACTACCACAAGAACTTGAAGTATTTTCCGAAAAAATGATAGAAGGTAGATGGTTCTATCACTGTTAATTTAAGTTTTATAGCGTGTTTGTTGTCGGTCACCTCTAGGTAGAACACCCGGTATATTTATATATAAAATAGTAAGCTAACTTATAGTGACATTTTTAGAGAAAATAGTTTTCAGTGGAAATGTTTTTATTAGAGAACTAGTGTACTTTCCCGTTAAAAATAACGGGTCATCAGCAGTACCAATTTATTACCCGTTATTAGGTTACTTTTAATGAATTCAATTAAAATTAAATTTTCTGCATAATCTAATTTATTTTATAGATAAAAAACTTATACAAATTGAATAAAAACAGGGAAATTTAAATATCAATTCAATATATTCCTGAGCGTATCATAGTTACATTCTTCATAGTGTAAATGCGGACACCAAATAAATAAATATACTAATAAATGAACACACTACGGGCATTATTGGGATAGATTTTTTTTTATAGAAAACGAAAAAAAAAATAACTCGTTATTTTATTTATTATCTATGAAACTTCCATGTGTCATGGATACTAATTTAAACTGTAAGAAATTTAGTTGTTTTTGCTGTGAGACTGTTCAATAACTCATAACTTACCCTAGTCTTCACTTCTTTGAAATGTGCATCTTGTTCTATTTCTTCTACAGATTGTTATAAGTTTAGAATCAAGTCACGTTACACAGTCTGGCAAAATTGTGAGTGATGAGTGTACTATGAGGGAAGAATGAGGGAAGTGCACATGGGGACAATGAGGGAAGTACATGGAGACAATGAGTGCAGTGAAACATATATGACAATATTATCTAATAATAGAACTGTAAATACAATGTAAATAGAAGATAGTTAATGGAGTGGAATTTGTAGCGCCTATGGTGGGGCCATAGAACATTAAGTAGGTGTTATTCTTCTATGGCCCCACCATAACATAAGTGGGGGTATATCACTGATTCTTCTATGGCCCCCAAAGATATCTTGGATATACTATTTTTTTTCAAGTTTACTAATTAATTGCATTTAAAAATATTTATTTCTTGTTCTATTGCATGATATTTTGCATTTTGATATGAAATAATTTGAGATGTTAATTGAAACTATATGTTTTTTATCTTAAATGATATTGTATGCCATTGTGAATAATTTGTTGAAAATCCCTTGTATTTAATTTCATTTTCCGTAACTTACTTTTTTGAGTTCCTTATTAAGGTACCTATATATAATTAGTTATCTAATTTATTTTGTTTAAAAAGACAATACTAAATTAATTTGTATTATCTGTGGAACAATGCACATGTGCTCATAATTCCAACCATTGGTATTATCTTTTGATGGTTAAAGACATACAAAGTCTTTGGTTGATAATTGTTTCAATTTGTTTGGATCAATTAATTCTCAACCTTCTATCGTTGAGCAAAGTGCTTTCATATTTTTTGTAACTAGGGTTAGTTCCGAATTATCGGTCGGTTTCACATATTCGTTCATATAAGTAAAAACTATATAACAAATGATTATTTAATTTCTATTTTAATTGGTTTCAATGAAACCTGTTGGTATCATGGATACCAATTAAAATAAAAAGAGATAAATTATTATACAGTTTTTTCTTATATGACCGAAGATGTGAAACCGACTGATAATTCCGAACTTACACTAATTATAAATACAAGAACTGTAAAAGGTTAATTCTATTTTAGTATATTTACATACAAACAATGCGTTCACAACGTGAATGTTCAGAACAGATTTCGACAGCTGGTCTGCATTCGGAAGCAGATTCCTTCCGAAACGTGATACCCGCCCTAATGGAGTAACGTCTCAGACTGTAGTTAGTTACCTAACTCTATTGTCCGTAAAGGAAGGCAATAATAAACTGTCAGATGCAGCATGGACGTGTGTCTATATTTGAACACTGTTATTAGTATCGGTTAGAACTATAGGCTTGCGACAATATGCTTTCAAAATTATAGATCTTGAAAATATTATAGCCGGAGAGAATTGAAGAGTATCGAATGGTTCTAAACCAGCGGTATATAGTATTCGATACCATTTCATTTCGTCTATGACATTCTTGAGATCTATTATTTTTAAAGCATATTGTCTCAACCCAAGTTTTATTTATTCATGAATTACATTACACAGACCATTACGCAATTTTGTACATTTGTTACTTTTGTTAACGGCATTTTGGTAGAACGTGTCACAGTGGGTGTTTACTTTGATCGTTTCAACACTTATCTTGATAAAAAAACATCTTTTACACGAATCACCGGTGTATGTGCATGGTGTACGATAATACGTAACTTACCCCTTTCATAGTATTATCCTTATCACTGTAGATTCAATGTGTTGAACAATTTTTATATCTGAAAAAATTTAAGTTTCATCTTTTTGCGATATTTTAAATTCAACTCAACTTTAGCTATCCTCTGTTTAAAATTTAAGATATAACGATTATACAGTAGAAGTAAAGAAGTAGCCTCTATAGTGAACATTTTTTCTTTAGTATGCCATGATTGTCCATTCGTTTTCTAAACCTGATCGCCATTTCATGGTAGACTAAAGAAAATTTGTTCACTATAGATAGAGTATAGAGTCTACTTCTTTGAACTTCATTTCGCTAAACACTATACAGGTTTTCATTATAGAGGAGTTATACTGTACAAAGTAATATACTATATTAATTCCTAAACACAATCTTTTCATAAATTAATATTCTGTACTTTTTGATCTAAATATAACCTTTAAATATTAAATATAGCTATACTTTCATATTGCATGTTTCTACAATATATATTTAAGTCCTTGTTTCACTTTTATATATGTTATCAGATAAAAGAGTCCATAACAAAGAAATTGCTTTTGATAAAACACACGCATTATTTCCAATGCAGCTTATCTTTGAATGTTAAATTAATTTCATAGTTATTTTCAATTTTTCCATCGTTGTGAATTAATTTATATAGTGATAATGTTACATCAATTTTCTGCAATAGCCCTTACCCTTTAATTATCAGTAATTCTGATTGTATCAAATCTTGTCGAGGGAAATTTAGCTGTGGTAACAAATAGCTATATTATAAAAATAATATAGCAATATTCAACTATCTTCTTGGATTGATAAAAAACACCAATATAGTTTTATCAAAATCTATATAAATTAAAAGCATTACTAAAAATTGCCTCAAAATTTAAAGGAAAGTTGTGTCTAATTTTCATATGATATTTTTTAACATGGTATGATAGATTAAGATTAGTTAGTTCAGAATAGGAAATATTTTTGCTGGAATCATGTATTTTCAGGAGAAAATAAGGTTTAATTATTTAACATAAGAATTTGAGGGAACACCCGTTAGATAGCGCTTTATTTCATTAATATTTCCTAAGTGTGTTTATATTCGTGAATAAGGAATACACAATCTAATTTAAGAAATATATTGACTATAGTAACTAATAAACGATATCTAGAATTGTAATTATGATTAGTAAATGTTTTTTGTTTTTGTTGTATGACATTTACTCGTGACATGACTGATGAAAAGATTAATCTACTTATTTCAAAATGAATTTAATTTTCTTTCTTTCTTTAACCAATATTTAGATTTTCAAAGCTTATAATATTGCATGATTAATTATAAAGCTGATTCAATCAGAAAAAAAAACATTTTAGCTAATGTTTGATTTTGATTGTACCCGTAGTAGAGTCTGTCGAGTTTCTGGTGGTGGGTATGGCTGTGACGGCCATTAGAAAGAGGGGAGAAAGATGATCTAGATCAGCTCAAAAAGGATACTTTAGAAACTAGCGCCAAAATGTCTCTCAGACCCATTAAAATATGGATGGATAATGCCAGACATTTTTAGCGGTGGGTTACCTCCGCCAGACGGGCGTAACTGATGCGCCAAAAGTAAGCTAAATCAGCTGAAAAGCGATGCGAACGAAACCAATTGCAAAATGTTCAGCACCACGACAGGTATCATGAATGAACAATGCCAGACATTTTCGGTGGTGGGTGCCCCCGTCAGACGCCCCCAAAAGTATCACATCCCTTTCCCCCTACCCAAAAAATGCTCGATTTTGCTCTAAAGTGAACCGAATGATACAAATTGCAAGATTTGAGCACAATATGACCGATATTTTTAGAGGTCCCCACCCCTCAAAAGAAAGCTACTGTAAGCAATTTCTATATTACTATTTTACTGGCAGTTTGGTAGAACGTGTCACAGTGTGTGATTTACTATAATCGTTTTAACACTTATCTTATTAATGAAACAGTTTTTTTTTCACGAATTAAGATTCCCCTCTGTAAGAAAAATTGATTATATTAGATGACGCTTTTCTATAACAATCATAAGGTGGTGGGGGTGGTGGCTACGTGTCCCCATCCTCCCTTTATAGATCTTGTGTACCATCGTCGTGTTCTCGTGACTTGGTTAATTGTTTTTAAATTAGGATGATTAATTTGCATTAGGGGGTAAGGTGTGTCATTCTCATGATTTTTAGCTTTAAAATGTTTGGGAAAGATGAAACCTACCATTCATTTCATTGACAATAAACTCATAATACATTGTATAAGGATCAATTGTGAAGTATGAGTGTCTGTTATGTAAAATGTACCATTTATTGTGATTCACATTCGTAAAATCTATAATAGCCATAACGTTTATTATTTTCGATTGAGATAATTATTGATAAATATATATAGTGATTCTATGTCCTCCTGTAAGTTCGTTGTCCTCCTGTTAGTTCGATGTCCTCCTGTAAGTTCGATGTCCTCCTGTAAGTTCGATGTCCTCCTGTAAGTTCGATGTACCCCCGATATGCTTTTTTACCAACTTAACTCAATGCACTACCTTATTTCAAAAGAATTAATGCATTGTCCTAAAGTTCTCAAACTGGTAAATTAGTTGCAACGAAGATGAACTGCCAACACCTTGAAAAAGTTATGTTTACTGCATTCAAACCCAGACATATAATAATCCAATTGATTTCCCTGGCCGAGAATATCGTACTGCTCTACTTTAAATCTTTGACTTCCCCTTTTTTGATTTCTGGAGATACGATGTCAATATCCCTCTTGAAAATATTAGAAATAAGAATATTGTTTTGTTTCTTCTGATCTCTTCAGAGAGTTTGGTGTAGAAGAAATGTCGTACATACATACAAGGTATTCTGAATTTGAACTACAAAGACTTTGTTTTCATCAATGCCTCTTAGAACTTATAGATAGATTTATTCGATAGATGTATTGTGGAATGAAGAAATTATTCTATGACTGGACCTGTAATAACTATTGTAAGTAGAATGGTATTTTTTATAGTATAGTGTATTTTTATTGTATTTGGATGTAATCTGCAAAGAACTTGTGAGTACATATTACTTGTACAATAATTGGTAAATTCCTAGTTCACGTCCCTATTTCATTTAGGGACGTGAACTAGGAACCGATCCAAATACCATCTTCCTAGTTCACGTTCGTAAATGAAATAAGGACGATTTATTTATTAACAAATAATAAAATTTGAGATATGCAGAATCTGTAGTAATTTGCTGAATTTAAATTTCAAATATTCTTTTTTGGTATTACTAGTATATGTAGTCAAGATAATAGATTTTCTGTCAATTTATATTTTTAGTGAATTATATTTAAAAGCTAATTAAATTTAAGAAAAAATAATATAAAAATACCCCCTTCCTAGTTCACGTCCCTAAATGAAATAGGGACGTGAACTAGGAATATACCAAATATCTATATCGACATATTCCAGTGTTTAATATTAGTCCCCTTATACATTTCCATTCACTGTAAAACTTTAGAACCAATTAGTAATACGAATCCATATAATTATCGCATCAAATATTGTGCTACTTTTTCCATTCACGGGAAATACAAACAGAAGGGGGGAGGGAGGGAGAGTCATTGTCCGCATTTTAGAGAATGTTTTCAGTAGATGAGTTCACGAACTGCAATTGCAAATGGGGAAAGTAATTGCCACGGTGTTAGCAAACGCAAAAGCTAAATGCTTTCTCTATTTATCTCCGTGTTTGCTCTAGAAAAGTTAAAATGAAGAAACAGAACGTTATGTTTGTTATGCTATTAGGAAAATTATAGAAAAGGTGCTAATGACTTAATTAGGACTCAGTGTCTTGAATCTAGTTTATTTAATTAATAGTTTCAATGCTTAGTATACATTCATTAATAAGAACAATTATATGATGTAAAAAAGCCGTACGATAACAGTAAATTTACGTTTTTAATTGATATAGGTAGGTAATTGTAATTATCGCTGTTATATACAACTCGAGAAAAATCTGTTTCAAATTAGGTTTTTTTTCTACCTACAAATTCATTGAAATTAAATTAATTGAACTTTTACATTTTTTATAATCTACCGAATATTCAATAATAAAAAAATACCTTTATTAATACCTATTCCACTAAATATTTAACTATGTGAATTGAAATTTAACAAAGGATTTGCTACGCTGTACAACATATTAATGTCATATATTAGTTCATTAGTCGTATGAAAGAAGCACTGTCAATTATCGCTTGGCGTGTAAATCACCATACTAATTAACGTCATAATCACGCCATTGAATATTAATCTGAGATACAGCGCATACCTAGCATCTTTTAACATTCCTAGAGCCATAATTATAGAAAGGTAGCACTGTGCAATTTCACGGACCATAATGAACCTTATGTCAGAGGGTAGTATGGGCCAGATTGGTGAGACTGTGTGTACCATCAAAAGAGTCGATGGTGTACTATCAGAGAAAAGTGTCAATGTGATGATGTACTATCAGAGAAAAGAGTCACTGTGATGATGTACTATCAGAGAAAAGAGTCACTGTGATGATGTACTATCAGAGAAAAGAGTCACTGTGATGTTGTACTATCAGAGAAAAGAGTCACTGTGATGATGTACTATCAGAGAAAAGAGTCACTGTGATGATGTACTATCAGAGAAAAGAGTCACTGTGATGATGTACTATCAGAGAAAAGAGTCACTGTGATGATGTACTATCAGAGAAAAGAGTCACTGTGATGATGTACTATCAGAGAAAAGAGTCACTGTGATGATGTACTATCAGAGAAAAGAGTCAATGTGATGATGTACTATCAGAGAAAAGAGTCACTGTGATGATGTACTATCAGAGAAAAGAGTCACTGTGATGATGTACTATCAGAGAAAAGAGTCAATGTGATGATGTACTATCAGAGAAAAGAGTCACTGTGATGATGTACTATCAGAGAAAAGAGTTACTGTGATGATGTACTATCAGAGAAAAGAGTCACTGTGATGATGTACTATCAGAGAAAAGAGTCACTGTGATGATGTACTATCAGAGAAAAGAGTCACTGTGATGATGTACTATCAGAGAAAAGAGTCACTGTGATGATGTACTATCAGAGAAAAGAGTCACTGTGATGATATACTATCAGAGAAAAGAGTCACTGTGATGATGTACTATCAGAAAAAAGAGTCACTGTGATGATGTACTATCTGAGAAAAGAGTCACTGTGATGATGTACTATCAGAGAAAAGAGTCACTGTGATGATGTACTATCAGAGAAAAGAGTCACTGTGATGATGTACTATCAGAGAAAAGAGTCACTGTGATGATTTACTATCAGAGAAAAGAGTCACTGTGATGATGTACTATCAGAGAAAAGAGTCACTGTGATGATGTACTATCAGAGAAAAGAGTCACTGTGATGATGTACTATCAGAGAAAAGAGTCACTGTGATGATATACTATCAGAGAAAAGAGTCGCTGTGATGATATACTATCAGAGAAAAGTCACTGTGATGATGTACTATCAGAGAAAAGAGTCACTGTGATGATGTACTATCAGAGAAAAGAGTCACTGTGATGATGTACTATCAGAGAAAGGAGTCACTGTGATTATGTACTATCAGAGAAAAGAGTCACTGTGATGATGTACTATCAGAGAAAAGAGTCACTGTGATGATGTACTATCAGAGAAAAGAGTCACTGTGATGATGTACTATCAGAGAAAAGAGTCACTGTGATGATATACTATCAGAGAAAAGTCACTGTGATGATGTACTATCAGATAAAAGAGTCACTGTGATGATTTACTATCAGAGAAAAGAGTCACTGTGATGATGTACTATCAGAGAAAAGAGTCACTGTGATGATGTACTATCAGAGAAAAGAGTCACTGTGATGATGTACTATCAGAGAAAAGAGTCACTGTGATGATATACTATCAGAGAAAAGAGTCACTGTGATGATGTTCTATCAGAGAAAAGAGTCACTGTGATGATGTACTATCAGAGAAAAGAGTCACAGTGATGATGTACTATCAGAGAAAAGAGTCACTGTGATGATATACTATCAGAGAAAAGAGTCACTGTGATGATGTACTATCAGAGAAAAGAGTCACTGTGATGATGTACTATCAGAGAAAAGAGTCACTGTGATGATGTACTATCAGAGAAAAGAGTCACTGTGATGATGTACTATCAGAGAAAAGAGTCACTGTGATGATGTACTATCAGAGAAAAGAGTCACTGTGATGATGTACTATCAGATAAAAGAGTCACTGTGATGATGTACTATCAGAGAAAAGAGTCACTGTGATGATGTACTATCAGAGAAAAGAGTCACTGTGATTACGTACTATCAGAGAAAAGAGTCACTGTGATGATGTACTATCAGAGAAAAGAGTCACTGTGATGATGTACTATCAGAGAAAAGAGTCACTGTGATAATGTACTATCAGCGAAAAGAGTCACTGTGATAATGTACTATCAGAGAAAAGAGTCACTGTGATAATGTACTATCAGAGAAAAGAGTCACTGTGATGATGTGCTATCAGAGAAAAGACTCACTGTGATGATGTACTATCAGAGAAAAGAGTCACTGTGATGATGTACTATCAGAGAAAAGAGTCACTGTGATGATATACTATCAGAGAAAAGAGTCACTGTGATGATCTACTATCAGAGAAAAGAGTCACTGTGAGAAAAGAGTCACTGTGATGATGTACTATCAGAGAAAAGAGTCACTGTGATGATGTACTATAAGAGAAAAGAGTCATTGCTAATTTCACAAATCACAGTTTTCTAATTTTCTATTATTTTCAAATTCTTCGTCGTGTACCCAGACCAATTTTAAAATATCGACAAGCATTACAATTAGTAAAGTTTCTTTTTTCAAAAATGATATCAGCAAACTGTGAAATTATCACTGCTGTAATTTTCTTAGACAGTACATGTATTTAAAAGGCGTCTCTCTGATGCTGAGGGTAAAAAATCTGTGGGAATTTTCCTCTAATTATCACAGCAGATGAAATCAGGTTGATTTTATGTGGGTTTTTCCCACTCGTGGGAATTTCAATAGGAAGGTGTGGGTATTCTAGTTTTTAAATAGGAGAAGTGATATCTCGGATTAGGAGAGGAAATGAAAGTACGTTTTTATTCGGCAATGAAGATTGAATACATCCTTTAAACTCTCTTATTAAATTATAAACATATTATTCATACTTACCTTTTAAAAGTATTTCGATGTTTAAATTATTGTTGAAAGAAAGTTGTAATAAAATGTGTTTCTTTTGTGGGTTATTTAGTATTAGTATTTTGATATATTAAATTAGCCCTTGTTTTAGGAATTATATTGTAATGATTTATCTTGTAATAGGTATTATTAATTATCTTGTAATTGGGGGTATTAATTTTCTAGTAAAAGTGTTTAATTAAGTGTGATAATTATAATAATATATTATCATTACTTATTTTATAACTAAACATTTCTTTTATATATAAATATATTGTAAGGATTTTACTATTTACATATAAAAGTTATTAATTTTTCCAATTTAAAAAAAAATATGATACTGTTTTTATTTTGAAAGAAAATATTTATGGTTGGCTCATAGAAGATTAAAAGCACACCCGATATGATCTTCTATGGCCCACCATAATTTCTTCTCCGCCCACCATAAATTCTTCTCCGGGCATTTATAAATTTATTACACATAGTTAGACTTTAGTGTAACTAAAGTAAGTTTCATAGGCTACCCTACATAATCTTCTATGGCCCACTATAAGTTCTTCTCTGGCACTCTAATCATTTTCCCCCTGACAAGCCGTCACCACAATTAGAAATGCTTCTCGTCAAATTCAACTGAGGATATGCGCTAAATCGAGTTAGGGCCCCGCTGATCTAATTACGTGACATTCGGATTGTTTTGGCTTTCGAACATTGTAATGAAACAGATATACAAAGAGTGGCAAGGGATATTTAACTGTTTAAGGAAGTTAAAGTGGAAATCATTGTAATTCTTTTAAATTAAAAAGTATACCGCATGTGTAAGTAAACTGCATTAGAAAAGAGATTTTTACTCTTGGTATTATTTGTACAATGTGATGAATTGAAAAATAGTATCATCCAGAAATTGCACTTAGAAAATAGGGGTGCTAGGGTAAGTTCTTAATTATCGGTCAGTTCCCCATTTTGGGGAACTGACCGATAATTAAGAACTTACCCTAGTTTGGTATGCGATCTGAGCGTCAATTACTGGTTTGGTATGCGATCTGGTTAGACATTTATTATACGAGATACATTATATAATATTTTATTTCCTTAAATAATTATTTACTATTTACATATGCAAAGCCTTAGTTTGGAAATACTTTAAAAAGAATATCCTTATAAAAACTTATATATATATAAATCTCGTCTATATTGTTTGTTTTGTATCACAGATACTTAAATAGAAAAATTATCATATTAAAATAAAAATAATGCATTATCAGATCACATCAACCTCACAGATCGCATACCAAACTACCACCGAAATAGATTACAATATACTCATTGATTAGTGATATATATATGTCTCCTTAAAATAAAAAAACAGCATATCTCTATAATTAATCTAGTATATCATGTTTCCAGAGGCATAAAAAAATGTAGGGAAACGTACGAATTGTCGGTCGATTTCACATCTTCGGTCATATAAGAAAATAATAATAATTATTATTTAATTATCACTATATCGTTTTTTCTTATATGACCGAAGATGTGAAACCTACCAACAATTCATAACTTACTGTAGCATATCTCCAAGATTTAATTAATTCATGCTTCATATCTCCAGAAAATAAGGAACCCATATCCCGAAACTTGCGCGCCACTATCCGCATCACATTCTTCAGTGTGCTATCTTCATCGGAGATCTTCCTCTGGGAAATCTCCTATTCTCTACCATAGTTCGCTGCTTCGGGCTATTTAATTACAACTTTGGATTTATCGTCCGAGCGACTGACACAGATGGAGGAAAAAAGAGGCCTGGACTCGACTGTAGAATATCTTACTTTCTTCCTCCACAAGATAAATAATGCAATGGCTGTTTACTTTGACTGTTTTCAGGCTCTTGAAAGATAGTTAGATTAACTCATCTAAGAGTAGACTGCTAATTGCCAGCTATGACTATTTAGAGTTTGTAGTAGTTTGTTCTACAACATCAAAAAATGTTTCATTTATTGTGACATGTTTCATTTATTGTGACATGTTTCATTTATACGTTTGTTTGTTGATAATTAGTATGGTATTAATTACCATTTTACCAAATATCCAACATTTTGAATCCAGAACAAATTTGCTTTTTAAAATGCTTTATGATTCATTTCATGTTTCAGTGTAAGTTAAATAATATTAGTTTTGTAATTATATTCATAGCATTTACTTATTAGTTTTTTATTCGTGCTCAATTGTATTACTTGTGATTCAGTTCATTTCTGTTTAATGCTTTTGTATTCTTCGCTCAACTGGTATATTGAATAAATTTGAATTTAGTCGATGTTATCCCTCACGCTTGTAGAGACGTTACGAAATAAACTGTCGAAGGTACAAAGAAATGCTCTACATAATGGGTGATTAATTGCTTTCCAGATCTCCTTATTTGTACACTGGGATAGTTTGCCATGCATGATTTAAGGGCATTTTATAATGGAAATTTTAGTGATATCAACTCGAAAAAAGGTTTTGATAATTTGCATTTAGTTCAAGAAATGAAGAAATATAAAAAAACGTGTAGTATTTTAATTTGTAGATGATACATAGAGAAAATGAAATACGTTTTGAAATCTATTTGTTATAATACAGCAGTTAATGCAATTTTATTAATTTTTAAAAGAACTATTTTTTATTTATCTGAAAATACTGTTCAACTATTTTGAAATTATGTATTTTTTAGGTTTATTTAAATAATATTCTGTTATATACTAGACGTCTAAATCTAATATAGAATGTTTTTTCTTTTACAGGAGCAGAAATAATCTACTTCCACATCTTCCAAGTCTTCCTTGACAATTGTCTGCACCGTTAGGGAATCTTCTGGGAAATCTCCTGCTCGAGCGCTCATTCTTCCATTTCCTCATCTTCTAAAAGTTTGAAGATGAGAGCGTCTAAGGAAGCTCCTATACCTAACATCTTCTCATCCAATCAAAAGAGAACCCAGATGACGGATAACCTATCACCCCACCTAGTCAATCCAAAGGCCAAAATGTTCGTTCTGTCCCCGTACGAAGGCTTTCTGGCCCAGAAAACTTGGAAGACTGTTTTCGAAGTTCCGAAAGCATCCAAATCTGCTGCAATTCAGAAATCCCAGTCTTTTAAAACCCTGCGGGAGAACCCCCTGAAACCTGACGGTAAGGTTGTTCGAAGCTCCTCAGCGATGGCTGGGTACGGATGTACGAATCAGGTAAATGGAGGTGTCAGGAGAATCCACAGCGCGTATGGTTTTCGAACGGATTTCGAATCGCCTTATTCTATGAAAGTGGAGGGTGCAGTTTCCAAACAGTATATTGAAAATAAATCAGAATGGCAAAGTGTAGATCCTCATGTGCCTAGAGGAAGCTGTAACGACTACTTCAACTGTTTCTGTTTTCGAACTAGAAGAAGTGTTCCAAGTAATTTATCATCTTTGTGCACTGCGCAAAGTGCTTTGGCGCAAAGTGCAGCAAATTACAATACTGGTGCAATTAGTAAACAAATTTCAAGAAATACTCTAACTGAAGATCCTCAAATAAGGTAAGATAGCTTCTTTAATAACTTAGCTTAAACAATTTCAATTATTTTAGCCTATTCATGCAAGTTGATTAAACGTACTGAATGTATTATATTAATCAATAATTATACACTTTAGTTGAATTTATAATATATGTTATAATTTATTATCCTGTATGCAAAATCATCACCATTTTTTCTGAAAATTTAATTTGTATACCTATAGTATAAATTTACTGATAATTTATATTCAACGATACATATTTTGTTTACTACATATAAAAAGAAATGAAAAAATTATTTTCTACAGTTTTATTGAAATTTTATATTATCAATGCTTTATACCAATTAAATAACTGATATTATTTACTTTACTTCATTCGGGTCAATATTAGAAGTCGTTAGCCTAGTTAGGTTAAAATGTGTACCTACAATTCAAATATGAAGTGGTAGGCGTGAACTTTAAATTGGTTGCTCATAAACCTCATTTTGATATATTGCTTATTGATGATGTTTACAGTGGCTTGCAATATTGCATTTTAGATTGTTTTCGTGATAAAACAGCTCAGAGAGCTCTTTGATGTTTAACAAGCTTATTTATTTGCTGAAAAATGGAGATCTGAAGGTATTGAAAACATGTCCTGATTGCTTCGTTATTTTAACCCTGTTTTTCATCCGCCTTTTAATATCATAGACATGTGTGACACCCAGGGAGAAAGTTATGGTGGGGCCATAGGAGATTAAGAAGGACATAATCTGCCATAGCAATCAGGTTTCAAATTTAACAAGAGAATATGTTAAAGCTCTATAATTATCGCCTGATAGTTGTTTTTTGAGATAGAAAGTTAAAATCATTTCACGATTTAGAACTAATTTAAACAAATTATAATTTGAATAGTGAAGCAAGTATATAGTAATATTGCACTATAATGTCTCTCCTATTCGAGACAATGCACTATAATGTCTCTTTTCCGAGACCCTGAGAGTACAGAGACAGAGATATATTCAGTCTCGTTCTAGCAAATGGCTCTAATGACGTCACGTCGTTAGGCTTATGACTTTGCCGTCAGTGAGAAAAAAGTCTACGGGGTGAAAAGTTGCAGTCATTGGATTCTCAGACTCTTGGTAGATTATATGGAGTCAATTATTAATAAATACCATATACTCGAAATAAAAGATCACAGTGACTCTTTTCCCTGAGAGTACATCAGCACAGTGACTCTTTTCTCTGATAGTACATCATCACAGTGACTCTTTTCCCTGAGAGGACATCATCACAGTGACTCTTTTCTCTGATAGTACATCATCACAGTGACTCTTTTCCCTGATAGTACATCATCACAGTGACTCTTTTCCCTGATAGTACATCATCACAGTGACTCTTTTCTCTGATAGTACATCATCACAGTGACTCTTTTCTCTGATAGTACATCATCACAGTGACTCTTTTCTCTGATAGTACATCACCACAGCGACTCTTTTCTCTGATAGTACATCATCACAGTGACTCTTTTCTCTGATAGTACATCATCACAGTGACTCTTTTCTCTGGTAGTACATCATCACAGTGACTCATTTCCCTGAGAGTACATCATCACAGTGACTCTTTTCCCTGATAGTACATCATCACAGTGACTCTTTTCCCTGATAGTACATCATCACAGTGACTCTTTTCTCTGATAGTACATCATCACAGTGACTCTTTTCTCTGATAGTACATCATCACAGTGACTCTTTTCTCTGATAGTATATCATCACAGTGACTCTTTTCTCTGATAGTACATCATCACAGTGACTCTTTTCTCTGATAGTACATCATCACAGTGACACTTTTCCCTGATTGTACATCATCACAGTGACTCTTTTCCTGATAGTACATCATCACAGTGACTCTTTTCCCTGATAGTACATCATCACAGTAACTCTTTTCTCTGATAGTACATCATCACAGTGACTCTTTTCTCTGATAGTACATCATCACAGTG
>CANNZV010003726.1:37922-93674 GCA_947561585.1 Caprella mutica
GAATAAAAAAAGAATAAATTTGGTTATAGTTGTATTAAATTTTCGTAATGAATATTTATTTGAATAGTAATTAATTATCTAAAATTACGATTAGAAGATTAACATGAATTTTAAGGATGCCCCAAAGAGAAAATTAATGTGGGTACATGGAAAAATAAGTGGGAGCCACACAGTAAAACTTTACCGTCTTAGTGGTTATATATCAAAATAGTGAAATAATAATAAAATAATATAACAAAACAATGCAATTAAGTGAAATAATATAACAAACTATCCAGTTATTATAAATAAATCTGTTCGATGCAGTTCAAAATATTATACAATAATTATTCAAACTGTCTCAGGTTCATCAACCTTTGGTATCTTCTTCCATCCAATGGAATAATAATTACTTTATTCATTAGTTTCCATTCAAAACATCGCTTAACCAATTAAACAATTAAATGGTAACCAAACTGTTTAATATTGTGAGTATGAGATGGTAGAAGAGCTTTAAATTCTTAAGGGAAAAGGCAGCCTTAATTACGGCACTTATTAGACCCTAAGTCCACGGGAAGAACACTCCACTTCTCATGCAGTTTGCTGAGAAATTAAACTGCAAGTGAATAATTAGCTCAATTTATAAGGATAATTGGATTAAGATTATAATGAAAAGTTCAATTATTGTCTGTTCGTTGTAAAAAGCAACTCTGATTTCGTGTACTTATAAAATTCTTAAATTTTAGATCGTCGTATAAATTATTCGTTACAAAATATATTCAATTCAATATATTTTAATTATTCTACCTCAATTAATGTATTTTAATTATTTAACTTCAATTGATATATAGAAATTTATTCTTCTTCTTCAGATACTGCATTTTAGTTATTCTACTTCAATCTATTTATATTCTTTTTAAATCATATTTATTTCTCCATCAAATCATCTCACTGCACATCTTCAGAAGTTCATTTCTCCAACAGACAATTGCACTTTTAATTTAAATTGAACAAACCACTGAACATTGAAATTTATTAGTAATATAAACGTTCAAAAAACACTGATAACATGACAATGTTTGCCAATTCAATTAGAACAGTCAGTCAAAATAACTATGGTAAATAAATACATTATCGTCAAAGTTAATATTAAAACAAAGCAAAATTGTTTAGTAGTAAATTAGTGAAATGAATTAATGAATAAAAGATTCATTTAGCAAAATTTATTTGATTAATCAAGAATAATAAATTAAAGTGAGCTCTTCCCATTAAACCTTTAGTGGGCAAGAAACTCGTATTGGCTGCATCTCATTTTTGATTCATTATTTTGGACACATGTTTATTGTTTACCTTCAGTTTTACTCTATTAATACATCACAGGAAGTAGCAGGTATTTTTGTCTTTCAAATAATCCGTGAAAAATACAATAGGGATTTGGATTTCTAGAGAAAAATATTCTATTTGAAAAGTAAATATCTAAACATACACAAAAACTAAAATATATGAAAAAAAAGTTAAATAATGACATATTAAATATCTAGACAAATTCAATGAGTAAAATATAGAGAAGATTATCTAAATAGAAGTGAATGATCCACCATTTCAAATCAGTCTTTGAGTTATAATTACACACAATTATTTGTTCAAACTTTCCAAAGACTTTAAGTCAATCGAACTAATTTTCTTTGCAATTCATCAGAGTGAATTGCATACAATTAGTTTCCATTCATTTATCCTAAGAAATTCAAAGAAGAAATTCAAAGAGCTATTTCGAATGTGAAGTTACGGATGTTATTAATTGCAGTGGAAACTTCTAAACAAACTAGGGTCTCAAAATACCCTAGTAAGCTTTTTGAGAGCAGTTTATCCATAGTCATTTTCTAGGGGCAAATATACGGCTAGAAAATTAGTATATGAAGGAGTTGTAGGTGACCCAGTGAGAAATTAGTGTGGGTTTACTAATTACAGGGTGGGGCGTAAGTTTGGAAGCAAATGAAAGTGCATATTATAATCCAACGAAAAATATATTTAATAATTTACAGTTATGTATTATTACATAAGGGTTTTAAGAATTCAAAAATCATAAAATTATTCAAAATGTCCCCCCTTGTTTTTAATAACAGCCTCAAATCTCCTCCGAACTCCTCCTACTGCGGCACGCAACTGTTCTTGTGAAATTTCCTTCCAAGATCTCTGGACCGAACGCTTCAAATCATCCACACTGCGATGGAATTTACCACAGGCCTTTGATTCAAGAATGGACCATACCGAAAAGTCCATAGGATTAACATCTGGGGAGCAGGAAGGCCACATTTCTTTGGACCAAAACCGTGGAAGATGGTCATGGCACCAGTTTTGAGTGACATTTGCAGTATGTGAAGTCGCCGTCTTGCTGAAATGTCCATAGAGTGTCATTACCGAAGTGATCCTTAGCTGACTCCAACATTGGCGTCAAAATATTCTCAATATAACATTTAGCATTGATTTTGGCGCCTTGTTCCACAAAAATTAAAGGAGATCTCCAAGTTTCTGAAACGGCGGCCCAGACCATTACTGAAGCAGGTTTCATGGTTCTGTGGACAGTTTTTTGGTTGTATGGGATGTCTTTTGCACTTTTACCAATTATTCTGTCATTCCTCCGGTTGTGAGCCATTTCCACTGTGAAAATGTTTTCGTCAGACCAAACAATTTCACCAGCCGTGCCAGATTTCAATTCTCTCAGAAGTGCTTTGCTTCTCTCCAATCTCTTTTTTTTACAGCTTCTGACAGAGTCTTTCTCTTTTGGAGGGTGAAAGAGGACATCTTTAGGTCTTCTTTAACAACTCTTCTCATTGTTCTGGGACTCACATTAGCTGTTTTGGCTAACAATCGTATTGACCTTTTCGGGTTCCTCCTGATCTTCTCTCGGGCACATTTTATCAGTTGTTTGGTGCGTTGTGAGCGTGGTCTACCACTTCTTGGACGATCAGTCAAGTCTCCTCTCTCATTAAAACGCTTCACACACTTCCAAACAGTCGATCTCGTTATTGAGAGAGTCTTTGAAATGACGGAATCTGACTTCCCGGCACGGTGTAGAGCAATAATGGCTTCTCTTTTGTCTGACATTTTTGAATTGACTAAATTTTTGTAAAAAAAATAACACTGCCACGTCATAATGTAGTGTCTCTACTATAATTCAAACCCTATCACCTACTTAGGAACTTATTTTTAAGAATTATATTAATGTTTGAAAAATTGCTTCCAAACTTACGCCCCACCCTGTATAACAGATATTTCTAACTATATACTTTTATGTTCATTGGAATAACTAAATATTGTAAACGGTAAATACAGAATGGTGTTTTATTCTTTACTCTTTAATTAAAAACTGTTTTCGTATTAATAACAATTAATTAAATATTGAAATAAAAACGATCACTATATTTTACTTATTTCACTCAACGCTATCTGCATTTCTTATCATTAAACATCTAATTCTGTAATGTATAAATAGTCTCAGTACTCTAAATCTCTAAATCGCGTCATTTCTCAATAATATAAAATTCACCTCCACATTAAAATAACTTTTTCTTATCATAAATCTCTTCTCAATTCTGAAATCTTCCCATCATTCTTTCGATGACAAACAATAAAGCCGTAAAAATCTACTCCTTTGGGGATATTTATTGAAGAAATGCCTCCTAGAGTGAAGCTAGACCTGAACAGTATATTGTGAAGATATAATGCCTCCTAGAGTGAAGCTAGACCTGAACATTATATTATAAAGAGATAATGCCTCCTAGAGTGAAGCTAAACCTGAACATTAGCTATATTGTAAAATAGGATGTTTCGTTGAATCAGTTCCATAAATATCAGTTTTTTTACTGATATGCATTTGTTTATCAGCAGTTTTAGATAATAATCATCTAATAACACTGACAACAAAAAGATATTTTATAATTAAAAATTTAACAAAACTTTATCTCGTTTAAGTTGAAGAATTTTCAAAGACTAAGAAATTCTCCATGGGAAACCAGAAAAGGAAAACAATCAAAAAATGCCATTGAAATAGTTAAGAAAAAAGACAAATAGGGCAAAGGTCCTATCCAACATTTGTGAGCAAAGGGGCAAAGGGATAAACAGATCCTAACAAAGGTATGTTTTGTGAAAGGGTTAGACAGAACCTTTACAATTTTTCCTCTTCCTTTTATCTTTTGCGATGCCTTTGCAAAGTGTCAGGTCATGATGTACTTCAGGCATTGTTATTTATTGACTGTCACCAACATTCGACTGAAAAGGACTCATCTCCATAAGACATTCGCGAAAAAATTCTTTGAAATGTTGGTCTTCCTTTGAAATTTGAAATTTATTAACGAAAAAAAATATTATAAAAGTTAAATAGAAATAATAGAAAATAAAAGTAAATTATTTTATACTTATATCAATTTAATAAACTCAGTTTGGTGAAATAGGTTTCACTTATCTACGACTATTATTGTTTCAATGGACATCCAATCGTAACTCATAAAATAAAGACCATTATCGTTTTTCATGAACCTTTCCGACGGTAGTGTTCGCTATCCTGTTCGCTATTTCAAAGAAAGTTGATAGCAATCCTTTTAAAATTAATATATCCATAAAATTAATGAGCCGATAAAAGTATTAATCTGTCTCTTTTTTTGTTATCCTATAAATTATTAGCTACATGTAATCTTCTTACATATAACTTCATGGGATCTTCCATCTAATTCATCGCTTATTATTCTGATGAGAAAACTTTACTGATGAGTTTTTAATCAAATTTTAGATGTATAATACGTCATTCTAAAAGCTTTCCTCTCATTTAAAAGCTTGGATAAAAATCAAAGAATAGTTATAATCTTATTACATAAATATTTTGCATCAAATCTAAAATGTGGAAAATTGAAAATGAACTCAAATCTCTTTATCAATTGACAAAACTACATTTGTTTTAATATTATTTGCCTATTGATATCATGCGTTAATATTAATTTAATTTCCCCATCCATATATCAGACACAGGTAAAGTCCCATGTTTTTGTTTCAATTCTTTCTCCGCTTGAACCATTTCTTCCCAATGAATATTCAACAAAAGTCACTCAACAAATCCTGTTCTTTGATTTACAGATTTGATTTGATTGAAAACTGAATTGATTCGAAAGGATTGGTACATGAAACTTCAAGATAAAGAAAATGAATTTACAGGAATGAAGTTTGGGAATCTCTAAGGATTTGTTAGGATGATTGATATTAAGTAACAACAAATAAATTGAAATGACATCTTTGATATTTGCGGGGAAATAATTAAAAATTTTAGCTTCATCGTTAATGAATAAACGAGAGTCAGTCACAATCCACCTTTTTGTTATGATATGACTGTAGTCGGTATTGATTAAATACATTTTAAGTGTAATAATTAATTTTATATATCTTGCATTTCTATAGGGCATTTCTATTGCTTAATTTTATTGTTAATGAATAAACTAGAGTCAGTCACAATGAACCTTTAATGAAATAACTCTTATGTAGAACTCTTATCTCTTATCTGCTGGAGACGCATCGTCTCACGTGCCAGGGGATGCATTAATAATTATCGTGAATAAAAACTTCGTGTGATGAACATCGTAAATCTTCTCAAAAAGTCTGAGTGCGATAACCCTTCCGTTACTGAAACTATGAACAGGAGAGAACTAATATTGATGGAATCTTTTGCATATCTTTAAAACAAATATATGATTTTCAGTTGAAAAATAGTCTGAATTTAAATCAATCGATAGTTAATCTTGCTATCATTTAACCCCAAAATACTGAAGATATATAAGGAAATACTACCATGAATATTTCATCTACTCGTGAGTAAGAAATAGAAAAGAATAGAAAGAGAGAGGAAGTTATTTGGTAACGATAGTCTCCTGAGAGGCGCCATGTTGATCTTAGGGACTGAGAATGACTCGCTTGGTGAGTCACAATGGATACCAACTGACTCTGTTTGGTGAGACATAATGGAGACCAACTGACTCTATTTGGTGAGTCACAATGGAACTTTATACTAGGAAATAAATTTTCTATCCTATTTACTTATGTTCATTTATTATAACAAATTTGATGCAAAGTAATCTGTATATTACATACATTTATCATATGATTTATACTAAAATATTATTAGTTAACTCCGTAGACTATAAATCATTTAATTTGCATAAAGTCTACGGAGTTTGAAACATATATTTTATTTACTTTTAAGAAAGGTATCACAGGTTAATTTATTGAAAGGCGCAGAATATAGCTACATTAAAAATAATTTGAAACGAAGTTTCTATCATTCCAGATCTTCTCTATAATGTTAAACATATATAGTATAGATTAAAATATATTTGTGAGAAATGATTATTTTATTAGTGTAAATACTAAATGATATTACAAACCATTTCCAACAAAAAAATTAATGAATGAATGAAAAAGTCGAAATTATAATATTGTATTACATTAGCAGTGTTTATAAAACTACAACAGTCTATGTGCACTCTGCAATGTTTATACACTCTAGTGTCACTGTGATGTTTGTTTGATATCATTTCTACCTTTTACTCTTGTCAAACAAGTGGATTTTGTTTCCATTTGAAATGACAGGAGAAAGCTTACTTACAATTCTTTTATTTACTAGTGTATGCGTGCTGTCAAAATGACTTCATTTCTATGGTTAAGTATCTATTTTATTGTTATTTTCAACTGAATAAAATAGAATTTGATTTAGTAATTCAAACCATTCATTGAACTGATATCAGAACAATTTCATATCCATGCAATCAGCTGCTTGTCAAGCGTATTATTAGGTTAGTGTGACCGACAGACAGACAAGTCACTTTCTTATCATAGTATTTATTTATTTGTATGCTAAATAAAATTTAACTATATATTTATCTCATAACTATGTTTTGTTCATGTATATACACTGTATTTCATTCTGATTCTTGAAATGAGAATCCCCGGCTAATTAGATTGACTAATAAATTATCATAATACAAATGAGTAGTTTGCAGGTTATTAATATCGATAAACTGCACAGTATTACAGGGTACACATCTCTACTAGAGTAATTACAGCATAAATATTACTTTTGAAATCGAGCAGAAGAATGTTTTATCATTTTTAGATTGTAAAGTTCATAGGAAGGACAACAAATTCCATAGTTCAGTCTTTAGAAAAAATTGTTTTTCAGGTTTAGGTTCTAGTTTTTATTCGACTTCTTTTAAATACAATAGCATCAAAACTTTAATCTTCAGGGAATGCAAATTAAGTAGAAGTTTTTCATATTTTAATCGGCAGATTTCTTTTTTACGTTCTTTTGTACTTCCATTTTTAGTGAAATTCTTATGCAGTTTTTAGACGGGAATTTTAATAGCACTTTTACTGTTCCGCTGATAACATTCTATATGTATCTTTACCATATCTAGGCTACCACTCTGTCAAATTAAAACAAGATCTCTCCGTTCTTTTTACTAAATATTTTAATCATGTAACTTTTAGATTTGTATTTACAAATTTATTTACTATAGGCTGATAATTAAATGCGAAGATATACTTCCTCTCGGTATGTTCTTGTCAATCGTCTATTCTTTCAGTTGCGTAAGGATTGAGGAGCATGCTGGGAGGAGTTGTCGAACTAATAGACCAATTTGCAACCCACCTCATTCATCAATTAGAATTCACACGGAGAGTACTTGCAACTCTCCAATCAATTTAAATAATTTTAAAATTTTAGGTAATGCTAACAATTTTAATGAATTGAGAATTTTAGAATCACTTCACATTTTTAAACGTCAACCAATTTTAAGCAACAGTGACAGTTCTTATCCTCTAACTTTTATTTGAATTTGTTAATTTGTAATTTTAATGTTCAATATCTCTTAGCGTATTTTTTTATTCTTTATGTTCCTTTACAGAGTTTTAGTTGAGAATGATAGCCATGTCTGTCGAAAGGTCCTGTTTAAAATAGAAATGTACCATTCAGTACTAGTGTTCTTTTTCATCCTTAGACTTAAAAGAATAATTCATGATAACTTTTTAGAGTTATCAGAACTCTATCTGTAATGACAAATTTAAATACAAGCAGTTAATAAAATTCGAAGTCAAATTAAAATCACAACCAGCATTTAAATTTAGTTGCAAAAACTGTTGAAGAATACCAGTCTTTGAAGAGACAACTTCAAAGACTGGGATTGTATTTTCACCAAGAGGAGGGAATTTAATTGTTGAACAATGCGAGAGAAAAGTTTCGGTGTTGAAACATGAGATTCAAGAGAGAGAATCTCTTCTTCTGGAGAACAGCAAAGAATGTTTTCATGACTCATTTCGAGCATAGCAAATTGATATTACGGCTAAGAAACACCAAATAATTACCGAGAACATGAGGTGTATGTTTAGATTTTCCTATGCTCCTTAATGGAGGTTTTACTGCCAGAAAATAAGATACAAGACTAATAATTTACGGGATATTAACTATTATTGCACCATTAAATGAAGAAGAAATATATAATAAAGCAATAATACTTGGTTTAGTGTTCACTTTTGCTTCATTTGTAGCATTCCCTAACACATCAGCTCTAAATATTTATTGTAAGTATAGCCCAAAAATTTCTATGTGGGTCCAGTTTACTAAGTCAGAGTTAAATGAAAAGAAAATATTTATAAAAATTATATTTTACAAATTAATATACAATATTCGTTAAAGTACCTTATATAATAAGAGCAACTTCTGTCTGTCCGTCACACTAACCTAACAATACGCTTGGCAAGCAGCTGGAAAATGGATATGAAATTATTCTGATATCAGTTCAATATATTGCTTCAATTGCTAAATTAAAGTAAATTTAATTGGAGATATTGGAGTAAAAGCTGAGTCAGGGGTAATAATTATTCCATAGATTGAATCTATCGGAGTTTGTAAAATTGATAACGTAAAAATATTGTCGTTTTTACGGCATGTGTACACTAGTTTATATGAAAAGAGAGATTATTTATTCTTATCTATAAATAACTCACTTATATTCTATTATTCCTACATATAAATACTTACCTCTTATTCTCCAAAGCTGACAGAAGCCACTACAGTTTTCGTTTGGGTCGTTAGGGGAAATTCCTGAGACGAGAACAAATCCTTCTGTTATGTCGATACTTTTTTGGGGACTTTTTTGCAATGTGTGGATTAGAAAATGAGACTCTGGGAATATTCGGTAAAATGGACATACTGTTAATATATGGGAACTGTTTGTAGGAGATGATATCATTTGAATTTATTATCTTTTTATATTTGATTACTATGTCTTATAATAATTGATGATTTAATTTATTTTCTCGGTTTGAAATATTTGGAAAGATGGTATAAGAATTATTGGTATTGATTGGCAATTCTTGAATATTATTTATCAATATTTATTACATTTTTCAGAATTTAAATTTGCTAATTACTTCAAACAAAATATGAATTATATTGAAATATCATTTTACATAATCACCACTAACGTTTTAGAGAATAATACTAATAAAACACTAATGGAAACATTTTGCAAATACACTTCATATATTCTGATTAAATACGGAGTGTAGAATAATGTATTAAATTTGCTAACATTATAAAGAGAAGTTGAATAACATACTTCTTTATATGATCGAAGATGTGAAGCCGTCCAATAACCAGGAAATTGCCCTTCAATGGAGCTTATACCTACTAATTCCGTGTAGCTTACACTAACTAATTCCATGGAGCTTACACTAACTAATTCCATGGAGCTTACACTAACTAATTCCATGTAGTTTAACTAAAGATGTTCTACTAACATATCCTTTTGAAGTGTAATAACAAAGTTGTGAATTACTTTATCAGATGAAGAGAAAAGCCTTCACTGCTACAGTAATTATTAACACTGCCTATCAAGTCAGTCTATTTACAAACTTTAAATGAGTCCCCACTAAGGTACGTATTAACATTAAATATATTAAAACATCTATAAACTTTGCTCGTAAAACTCTAAATAAACTGCAATGTAGCACTTACCATAATTAGTAAAGTGGCCAGTGTCTCATTGTTGCTAGTTATTGGAGATGGAGAAAAGAGGAAAATAATATTATGGAAAGACACACAATGTGGTGGAGAAGAGCACTCTATTTGTCTCTGGTAAATTAGGGTAAGTTACTAGTTGTCGTACAATTACGTATTATCGTACACCACATTCGTAAAATATTTTTCTTTATTAACCCTTTGGTCTTTATGCTTTGCGTGAAAAGGAGAAATAATTGTAGTAATTTGTTATTTAAGCAAAAAAAACATATTAAAATAATCACGATAGTGCTTAACGAATGAAAGAGTACACGTGTGTTTTGCCTGTTATAAAATAACAGGAATCGCTTCATTAGAAAGGATACATGTACATTGTACAATGTCATGTTATGGGATTTAGTGTTAAAATAAATAAACACTCACTGTGACAACACTCACTTACCCAACTGTTGGTATATTTTTATTATAAGTAACTTATGGACGATGTAACTAACTGTTGGAATAACGGGACATTATAAATTGTTTCGGAGGAAATACAAGCGATATTTGTGTAGGGATATAAGAGCCATTTAACATTTTAAAAATCTCCATTAGTATCATTCACAACAGGTACAGGACCTACCTACTATTTAGAAACTTTATATGCAAAGGTTAGATGGTCCCTTTTCTCCATTTGCCCTCAGTTCTCCTTACCACCGTCATAAGTTAGGAGCGTAAATTGGAGAGTCTTGGCGCTAGAAAAAAAGGGCACCTAAAATCTGAGGAAAAAATACGAACCAGACTTTCTGACTTGTGATACAGGCAGAATGAAGAATTGAGAGAACAGGCAGAATAGAGAATAAAGAGAACAGTCAGAATAGAGAATAAAGAAAACAGTCAGAATAAGAATAAAGAAAGCAGTCAGAATAAATTATTCAGAATACATTCAGAATAAGAATAGAGAAAACATTTCAAACAATGAAATACACTTCTGAAGTTTATTACTGTTACACTTATCTAATTCTTCTTTTCATTCAGTTATGGAATAATTTATTCATACTCTTATACAATATTCTAATCCACGATAATAAATTTTTGTTAGAGATTCAACTTGACATTGATAAAATTTGTGCAGAATACTAAGTATTTTCCTATCTATTATTTATCAACTTTGTTAACATAATTAGATTTAATAAAATATAATAGTACCAATAACTATAACAAAAACTTTAATGATTATTCAATTTTTTTGATATGTTTCTTATCTTTTTTTTTTGCAGAAGTATATTAAAATAATATAAAAAAACTTAACTGGCAAACATCAAACCTAATCCAATGATTTAAAAGCATCTCAATCCATTGAAATGCATGTAAATACCAAAATATTTTAGTGTAAAGATTTTAAATCTAAAAATGTATAGATTGAGCTATTGTTGTTTTTTAGTTAATTTTCTTCTTAGGTTTTAATTTTAGAATTTTAGGTAATGAAAAGTGAGAATTTATATTTATTATAATTATTCTTTAATATAATAATTTGTTACTGAATTCATTTTCTCATTCATTATATAAATTCGATTTTCCTCAGTATTATCCTATATATAAAGTATTTAATGATACTCTCTATAACAGCTTCAAGGCATTAATTTATAATGAGGTGCATTTAAAAATATTCTATATAATGTTTTCCGAGAAATAGTGATCATTAAAACTGTAACCATTATCTACATCTCAAAATGCCATTAACTTCATTCTAGTTGGCAGTGCTTCAGGCCATTATTTCCAGTCCCAATTATGGTATCGTGAACGTCTTCATTTTATCTCCGTAGCCTCCAGATTCTCTAATTTAATATAAATAACTAGGAGAGGCAGTAGTGCTATATGATGTACCAAATCATTAGTCAGAGGACTGTGCAATAATAAATGAGGTATTAGACTACAATGGAAATTTGGCAGAGACTCTCCACTGCATACATAGTTACTCGTAAAATGTGTTGGTTGATGTTTATCCATTTATAAAGATTGCATCGGAGTAGTAGAATTCCGCCGCTGACAATTCCTGACACGATTTATGTTTATCATTAATACATGAAAATAAGTTTGAGAACACAAATAAAAATTAAGAAAATTAAATAGTTATGATACTACAAATTCAATTATAAATACTGCTAAACAAAAATCACACGCCTAACTGTTCCCACCCGGCGAATTGTCTAGCGGTGAATTGTCCGATCACCCGCTTCATGTTGTACCAAATCATTAGTAAGAGAACTGTGCGAATAATAAACGAGACACTGATTTACAATGTAAATTTGGTAGAGTCTCACGCTAGGAAATATACAAATATACATATATATATATATATATATATATATATATGTATTTGGAGCTGAGAAACCATTAATTTGAGAGTATACGATTCAGACATTTCGAATATGGCTCACAATAGATGAAATTATTGATTGAATTACCTAAACTCGTTACTGAAATCGTAATTTCTTAGCGAAAATGAATAAATGCAAATAAAAAAAAGGAAAGTTATATTCACCTTTTAAGTTTGAAGGTTCTCTAAGTTCACGGTATGTAGAACCTTTACCGTAGTTTCTGTTTGTGTTTGATATATTTTACACATTCAGTATTCACCGTAAACATTTTAGTTTCGTGTCATGTTTATGGGTTCCAGATACAATTAAAACGCTGAGGTGGTATAAAAATGCGTCAAAAGTAATGATCTGTTTAAAATGTTCGACCAGGCTATAGGAGATATTAATATGAACTCTCTTGATCTTCTATGGCCCCACCATAACTTTCTCTCAGGTTTTAGTCGCCCAAATGTTTATACCGACAAATGTAGATTTCTTCAGATCATTACGAACTCAAACATAAATATATTCATCAGAATTAACATCGAATTTACCTAATATTCCTGCTCCAAAATATCAGAATTCAATAAAAAGTTTGCATTTGAAGTAAATTCAAGAAAATAATGAGCATTTTGAAGTGCCAAAACATTCTTTGAATCTTTTCGAATTGTCTCCAAGTTATCGAATTTCAAAGACTTGTTAGAGACTCACAAAACATATTGAGCCACTTCACAAAAATAAAACAATTTCCCATTTAAACAAAATAAGAAGAATATTTATTTTCGTCCAGAGGGAGTGAAAAATTTGGAATATAACTGATATTAAAATAGGAACAGAAGTAGGGTAAAGTGACAATACCGCAGGGAAGTTTCAATAGATTATCAATAACAAACGCAACAAAATGTTAAAATTATAACATTGTTTACCTTGTTTTTTTATAAATTTGAGAAACATTAACTAATTAACGCATTTGAATAATGTAAATAAATAATTCGATGCTATAAAATCTAATTGATTTAATCGAATTACATAAATTCGTGTTCAAAAACACTATATTTATATAATACTTTCTAACATAACTCAAACGTTTAATAATTGTTCTAAGAAAGTACATTAATTGAAAGAGTTCACTATAAAATAAAAGTAATAAGAAAATCACTTCCAACTTCCAGTGTTTACAATTTACTTCAAATGATACTTCAACTCAAAGTCAATTTCAATTCCAGTTGATACAATCTCTATTATTGAGCTACGTTTGTTTTTATTATTCCACTTCTATTTTGCCAATTAAAAGTCCGACACTTTAAACAATTTGCCAGTAAGTTTATTTGTCAAATATTCATCCGATATCAAATCTGTAGAAAAGTTTTAGTGACTAACTAAAATAGTTAGCAAAACAAACAGCGGGAATAGTGCTGGTAAAACATTTCACTGATTTCGTCAACATTCTGAATTGTTTTGTGTAACTCCAGTAATATTTTATTGAAATTAGGTTGTATTTTGTTATATTTTATTTTGAGATATGATTTCGTTTAATTATATTCTTAAGTATTCTATTTCATATCTTCAAAGCATATATATTTTTTCAATGCAAATATATATTATTTATATTATATTATTCAATATATTTTTAAATCTAACCTATCCACTAACACCTAATCATATATTCAATTAATGCTTATATTAATTACTAAAATATAGGAACCATATTCTAGTGTGAAAGCATTATTTTATAATAGATCATTTAATCCACCTTGTACTGTAAGTCTGTATTAATGATACATATTTGATGACATTTATTATATAGTATAAAAGTTATAACCATTTCTAATTCAAAAAGAAACATGACTCTCATCCTCTCGGCTAACAGGAGAAAACAGTTAAATTTAATAACTTTTATTCTAGCCATTTTATCACCATTGCTGTTGATATTATAATGGAGTTATCAAATAAAAAGGCATTAATTACTGCACCTGGAGATTGATTTAGTTGTGGAATGGAGGAAAGTTGGTACCTATCATCTGTGTACAGTTGGAGGCTTACTAACTTTAGCAGTGCTTCTCCAGTTGATGAAGATGTTGAACAGCAGGAAAGTCTTGATTTTACTTCTATTTGGTCACTGTCTTCTTATTTCTTTGATATGCCTGACAGTAACCAATATCTACGGTGTTCATCTGATTAAAACCAATCACTATATCCAAGAGTCTAAAAAAGTTAATGAAACCCTGTACCTAACTATGAAGAAGTACATTGATGATGTATCAGCTAGAACTGTAGTGGATTCAATCCAATAAAAGTTTCACTGTTGTGGTATCAAACACTTTTCAGACTGGTATAAAATGCCTTGGTTGAAGCAAGCTTTCAAAAAGGAATATCACATAAAGAACTGGAGTGTTCCTTGGTCCTGTTGTAAAAGCATTCACTGTCGCCATCTTAACATTCACAAGCCTGATGGTTCTATACATCAATAAGGTTGCAGGTAGATGATGGTGAAGAGCGTGAAGACATTGAATAGTGTTATTATGAACAGTCAATGGTTACTCATACTTTGCTTGTGTTTCGTTACTGTTTTGGGATCTCTGGTTTTAACTTCATCTTTGGACACTTCTAACCACCATCTCAAATCTGGAAGAGCTTACGTCCTTCCTTTCCTGAATGTAAGACCTTACTAGAATTACAATTGAGTATTTATAAAGTGAATTAGGATATCATATGTGAAAATTAAAAGTTCATTTAAACGTCACTCCTTGGTTTAAGAAGTGGACGTGAATAACTGTTTGAAAATTGTGAAATTAAATTCAGTGTTCTAGGGTCAGAAAAATCACCAGCAAAGAAAAAATTCTAGTGATGATTAAAATAGATTACTTAGTTGAATATAGTATAATTAAATAAAATAAGAAGCATTAAAATAAAATTACTATTAGATTCTTCTATGTCATGCTTATGTTTTCTTTTACCTTCCATGTTCTGTAGTAATAAAAACATTCAAGAATGTTGTAGAAGTTAAAAGTTTTTAATTGTGTGACCTCAGGAAGGAAATTCTCAAAAGTCTTCATTTTCTTCGCACCGAAAACAAGAAACTTTCCGACAATAAAAAAAAGTTTACTCTTGAGACCTTAATTTGGAGAGAAAGAAACAAAGAGTCACTTTACACTGACTCTTAAGAGTAAAGAGTCACTTTACACTGACTCTAAAGAGTAAAGAGTCACTTTACACTGACTCTAAAGAGTAAAGAGTCACTTTACACTGACTCTTAAAAGTAAAGAGTCACTTTACACTGACTCTAAAGAGTAAAGAGTCACTTTACACTGACTCTAAAGAGTAAAGAGTCACTTTACACTGACTCTAAAGAGTAAAGAGTCACTTTACACTGACTCTAAAGAGTAAAGAGTCACTTTACACTGACTCTTAAAAGTAAAGAGTCACTTTACACTGACTCTAAAGAGTAAATAGTCACTTTACACTGACTCTAAAGAGTAAAGAGTCACTTTACACTGACTCTAAAGAGTAAAGAGTCACTTTACACTGACTCTTAAAAGTAAAGAGTCACTTTACACTGACTCTAAAGAGTAAAGAGTCACTTTACACTGACTCTAAAGAGTAAAGAGTCACTTTACACTGACTCTAAAGAGTAAAGAGTCAGTTCAAATCAAAGACGATTATTTACAAGAAATTGTTCATTTAAATGTAATGTTTCTGTAACTCATCCCAAGAAAAAGAATTAGGAAATAATCAATAATAGGGGCTTTATCTCAATATCTGGTGTAGCCTAAACACAATTTCTCTCCGGAAATAGATCAAAAATACCCAAAATATTTAGAGAATTTAGGATAGGTAGTTTCAAATTGATAAACATAGACCAAAGGCAAGGATAGGTAGTTTCAAATTGATAAACATAGACCAAAGGCAAGGATAGGTAGTTTCAAATTGATAAACATAGACCAAAGGCAAAGATAGGTAGTTTCAAATTGATAAACATAGACCAAAGGCAAGGATAGGTAGTTTGAAATTGATAAACATAGACCAAAGGCAAGGATAGGTAGTTTCAAATTGATAAACATAGACCAAAGGCAAGGATAGGTAGTTTGAAATTGATAAACATAGACCAAAGGCAAGGATAGGTAGTTTGAAATTGATAAACATAGACCAAAGGCAAGGATAGGTAGTTTCAAATTGATAAACATAGACCAAAGGCAAGGATAGGTAGTTTCAAATTGATAAACATAGACCAAAGGCAAGGATAGGTAGTTTGAAATTGATAAACATAGACCAAAGGCAAGGATAGGTAGTTTGAAATTGATAAACATAGACCAAAGGCAAGGATAGGTAGTTTCAAATTGATAAACATAGACCAAAGGCAAGGATAGGTAGTTTCAAATTGATAAACATAGACCAAGGACAAGGATAGGTAGTTTCAAATTGATAAACATAGACCAAAGGCAAGGATAGGTAGTTTGAAATTGATAAACATAGACCAAAGGCAAGGATAGGTAGTTTGAAATTGATAAACATAGACCAAAGGCAAGGATAGGTAGTTTCAAATTGATAAACATAGACCAAAGGCAAGGATAGGTAGTTTCAAATTGATAAACATAGACCAAGGACAAGGATAGGTAGTTTCAAATTGATAAACATAGGCAAAGTATTTTATAATCTACATTCCAATTAGTAGCCTGGTGAAAACATTGCCATGAAACCTTACCAATTTCTGTCATTTTTGATTGGTTTCGAAGAACATGATCCGCAAAATCAAATTGATTTCAAATTGAACATGTATGAAATATTACAATTAACAAAAGTTACAATGAAAATGGAAAGCCTATAAGCTTCGAAGTTAATTTGATTGGGAAAATTTTGTGATGGAAGTTAAATCGGAATATATTGATTATTTACAAGTTAGTGAAGGTTGTCTTCACTTTGATAAGCATTCATCCAACGTTCAATTTAATTAATATATGATATTTTTATCAATTAATATATTTATACTATGATAGAGGCAATTACTAATACACGATTGACTTTAAAAATCATAATGAATAAATCATAATATGTGTCATGGTAATGAACAATTCAGATATATAATTTTATTTCAAATTCCTATCAATGTTTAGTTTTACATCGGAATAAGTCGATCTGCTAACTAGTGAACTAGAAGAACAATTTCCTCCTCTGTTTTTAGAAGGTACACTAATAGCCCCCACTAGAACTAACAATGTCCTGTTATCTCCATGAAGACAATACAGCACCAGTTAGCAGTTGAATTAGCGTCTCTCCTGACTGGATATCTGGCAAACAACCTCACTCTTCTGCTCCACATCATGACACTACCAGACTCTCTGCAATATGAACAGGAATTAAACGATATTGTTAGCAGTGAGAGACGAAAGGTGAACATTCACTTGGACTGTACGAGGGACAGTGAATAGTTACATTTATATTATATCAATCACTTGTGTGATCAATATTGGTGAAACGTAACAATTCACACATGGTCCAAGAATTCAGATTTTATTTTTGTTGATTGAAACTCTCCCAGGTGCGGCCCCACTTTTACATTATCTCTGGGTGTCCCTTCTTAATCTTCAATGGCTCCAACAATACTTTCTCTGAGACCAGAGTCCCTGAGAAGCATGGTCCTGTGGGAATATAGATTTATACTTTAATTCCGATGTTGAGGCCGGATTAGCTGCCGGGGCTGCGGAGAACAATAAACGTCAAAAATACTCCGCTCTTAGTAATGCTTACATATTTGACCCAATTGTGATAGAGACCACAGTAGCGCAAGGCAGTACGACCTCCTCAATCATGAAAACCAAAGGTAGACGCCCTGTTGAGACAAAGAACGATCCAAAGGAGTGTGACTGGTTCCAACAGGGAAAGCCTTCAGCGTCCTCTCAGCCGCGAAGGATGTGTTTTAGTGGGTCAGGTCTACTCCTTCAGAGAACTCAACCCCTCTCACGTGTTTTTAAACTATGCATCAATATTTAAATAGATTAGAGTATAATTACCACATCGTTCATAACATACAAACTGCCAAATAAAACTAGAATTCCCCAATATTGTTTCACAGATAATACCAATCTTCAAATTAAAATCTACAAAACAATATATTTTGAACAGATCTTTTATACTATTTTATAAATTCTTAACTTACATTCATTTTCCTCAATTTAATAACAAGAATTCTAATATCCTTTTCCAAATCACTCCTTTATCTACAAATATCTCTCTCATATCTACACCATATCTCTCCCATATCTCCCCCCCCCATATTTCTACCGCATCTCTACCATATCTCTCCCATATTTTCACCATATCTCTCCCATATCTTTCCCATTGCTCACCCATATACAAACATTGTCTCTCCCATTCTGCATTGCTACACATTCACAATGCAAACTCAGGTCGCAATTGTCAAGCAGATTCATTCGCTAAATTATCATACAGATGATACCGACTGAAACAATCTTCTTACGCAAACAAAAGAGCAGAGTTTGCGTTTGTTGCCTTCAATAGAGACAAAACAATACGCAAACAATAAAACAAACAAAACATTGTTTGTTCAGTGACACTAACAATATAAAGAAAATGTGTACGTTAAATACATACAAAAATGCACGTGATACTCTATACAAATTGAGGAAGAAAATGAATAGTCAAATATTCATTGTGGAGAGAACAATACAAATATATAAAATAACGATTCGAATTAAACCTTTTTTATTATTCTCTTCACAATGAAAAAATTTTAAAGCGTGTTTTTATAATAACCAATTGAAGATTTCATCTTGCATTTAGTTGGTATCTGGAAGAAGAATTTAATATTTAACATATCTTACGGTGAGGTCACAGAGGCTGATTACAGAGTATACGACAGAGGTTACAGTTGGTGAAGGGTTACACACAAGCACAAGATTAAAGACAGACCAGCCAAAAATAACCCTAGTTTATCTCTGTGGCTTTGACTGTTATTGATAGACTGTAACTTCTGAACTTTAACTACTAACTGACACTAGACATACAATCTCAAGTCTATATGTATACTCTAACGGTCTAACCCGTCGGGCCGAACCGAAAACCACCTAATAATCTCTTATGCCGTAAAATAAATCATATGAAACGTTACTTGATCATTAATCTACAGCTACACCTCTAATAGCAATAAAATATTTAATGACGTTGTGACAGAGACATTTGCACAAACTGTTGGTTTCTAAAATATGTCCCCGGTTCAAGAAGTAGGTACCCTAGTAGTTGTAATTACAATGGGATTCAGCAGTCCTCAGAATTTGAAAACTACTGAGAACCAATTTCCAAAATTCTTACAAGTGTTTGAAGATGTAATCAATTTCAATTTCTTTCATAAAACAAACTTCATTGAATGGAAGTTAATATTTATGTATTAAATCATAAATTCGTAACCCTTTTTCACGGGGTCTTCTGTTAAAAAGAACCAAATTTTCTTGATACATTTGTAAAAATCGTGAGCGGATAGAACGTCTAAGGACAAAACGCCTACGAACAAAATTCCTACGATCAAAACGTCTAACGGACAAAACGCCTAATGGACGAAATGCTTAACGAACAAAACGTTTACAGGACAAAATACCTAACGGACAAAATGCCTAAAATGCATTGTAGACTTATTTCCAGTATGAGAATATTCATAATTTTTCAATAAGTGCAGACCAAGTGGAAACTAATATTTTTGTCTCAGTGAGAGTTTATTAAATCACTGCCTAATTTAATATGAACATTTGTAACTCAGCATACTTAGAGTAAACACTTTCTTATTTTGCTGTTTTGTGATAGGTATATTACTGAAGTGTCATTCCTATTTAACAAATCAATTGAATAGAATCATTTTTTTCCATTTTGACTTTTTCTTATTACATAACTATCATCGTACATATCTTTCATCATACTATATTTTGATTTCATTAAAGCCTTTATTTTATTAGATAGCGATAATCCTTTTCAAACTACGTATAGTGATGTTGCTTTTGAAATTCAAAGAGCAGTTAATTTGATTCCAATGTTTATATAAGTTAGTACTGGCATGCAATTAACTAACTACCCATGGTTATAAAAAATATCGTCGATATCTGTATTATTTAACATAAAGTTCCATTTTCAAAAAATACTATTGTATCCAATGTTTCCCTTCATTGGGCCAGTGCTGTTTGGCAACCGTTGGCCCAATGTCGTTTACCATGCATTGGCCCAGTGTCTAATAGCACTGGCATACCAATTCCTGATCGTGCCTTTATTTTGACAACGATAGTGCGATGATATCAGGGATGTTACAATATTATTTATACAAATCTTTATTTACCAATATTGATTCCATTACAGATATCACTTCAAAATTTTCTATTCGGCCCTCATATTTATATGTAGAGTTTATTCTTTTATTCACTTTCTATCATTCTTTTACGTCATTATTTTACTATATTTCATTTTCAATATTCATATATTTTGTATTTACTTTAGCCATTTTGTCCGTTAGGCATTTTGTCCGTTAGGCATTTTGTCCGTAGACGTTTTGTCCGTAGACGTTTTGTCCTAGCACCGTAAAAACAACCAAGGGATCTTCATTTCTGACCTTCCTTTTGTATCTTGCTATCGTTTACTGTGTCATATTGGCTATTGTGTATTACCATACAATTATTATTTAATAAGATGGTAATCTTCAAAAAGTGTCAGTTATAAGACATATATCTTGAAAAATAATAATAAAAACGTCAGTCGACTTAAGTCACTAAACAATAGGCACTCCAAAAGTTGAGAGTGCCATCTTGTCTAAATATGACAGGAGATTGTAAATAAGTTTCTGTTTGATATTTCCTAACTGTTGAAGGAAGACATTCTCTCTATGGAATGGATTGCAGCTCGTCGCTATATTTTAGCACCAATATCATATTTGGTTGGTTGTTGAGAGCAACCGAAGTTTCAGTCAATGGTGACAATATTGACTGTGGAAATCTTATAAAATATCATACGACCTTTGAGAAATTGTGGCACAACTGAAACAGTTCTGACATTTACATGAAGTTTCGATAGAGAATTGAAAACTGTTTCACTATGAACAGGTCTTGGTATTTAAGTGGCAGTTTTTGACTTCAGATGGAACGCTTTCATTCATACGATAATAGAAAATAGGAATCCTATCTACTTCTCTTTATGTGTGTACTCATAGCGTAATGTAGGAATGTTGTTACTAAAATGTTTTCATTTTTGCTGCCATTAATGTAATATTAACACTCAGTTTTTCCCGAAAGTTATCGCGTCTGAGTGAAGTTAAACTCTTCTCTCTCGCTTAATAGTTTTTGACGGGATGTTCATTAATGGACTGAGCAGAGGATAATGAGGAGAGTAATTACTGCACCTGATACCAGTGATGAGGAGTTACAAGAGACTTCAGCGGTGAAGACACAGAGTAATTACTGCACCTGATACCAGTGATGAGGAGTTGCAAGGGACTTCAGTGGTGAAGACACAGAGTAATTACTGCACCTGATACCAGTGATGAGGAGTTGCAATGGACTTCAGTGGTGAAGACACAGAGTAATTACTGCACCTGATACCAGTGATGAGGAGTTGCAAGAGACTTCAGTGGTGAAGACACAGAGTAATTACTGCACCTGATACCAGTGATGAGGAGTTGCAAGAGACTTCAGTGGTGAAGACACAGAGTAATTACTGCACCTGATACCAGTGATGAGGAGTTACAAGGGACTTCAGTGGTGAAGTCACAGAGTAATTACTGCACCTGATACCAGTGATGAGGAGTTGCAAGAGACTTCAGCGGTGAAGACACAGAGTAATTACTGCACCTGATACCAGTGATGAGGAGTTGCAAGAGACTTCAGTGGTGAAGACACAGAGTAATTACTGCACCTGATACCAGTGATGAGGAGTTGCAAGGGACTTCACCTAATACCAGTGATGAGGAGTTGCAAGGGACTTCAGTGGTGAAGACACAGAGTAATTACTGCACCTGATACCAGTGATGAGGAGTTGCAAGGGACTTCACCTAATAACAGTGAAGAGGAGTTCAGTGGTGAAAAAATTGGTATGACTATTTCATACTAAGCCCTATATTAGAAGACAGTATAATGAAGAAATTATATCAAATACTGACTATGTACTTACAGTTACCAGAAAGTGAATGTTAACCTACCTAAGGTTAGAGTAAATTTACAACATTCAGATTGACTAATGACTTATCATAACGCCCCTTATACGTTATCAGTGAGCATACGGTAATTGAGTAGTTACTCTGTTATATGAAATATTAAATGGTGACTATAGTAATCAATATGCAACAAAGAATTGACGGTGAACTTGATTCATTCTTCAGAAACGATGTAAACAAATGGCGTCACACAGAGTACTCTCAAATATTATAAGTATTATTAGTTGAATATTATAAGTAAATAGAGTGTAAAACTTGATAAGAACAATTATATGTAAGTTAATTTCCATGAAAATGCACATTTAACTGAATAATAGAACACTTATTATTTAAATTCTCTATTTACTTAATACGGATTATGATATTAAAAAAGTCTTTTATTTCTCTATAAACTAAATCACTCTTTTATAAAATTTTAGACACAGAAATTTTTTTTTTTTTGGTTTACATTGATGAAATTGATTGTAATTATCAAGAACGATATTTAATAAAATAATTTCATCTTTAATAATGAAATACAATAGTCTTCTAAATTCTACGTAACTAAATCCACTCCATTCTAATTTGTTTGTAGTAATTAAGTAATTAATTAATTACATCGATGCTGCGCAGAATTGTACGTTCCAGAAAAACTTTCTAATCCTCTAAAAATCTAATTGGACAATGTGAATTAATTACTAATCCTACTTTAATAAACCTTTTAATTGAATATAGGGTAGAGCTTCAATTACCAAAAGCGATTTGAATACTGTATAGAAATGTGAATAGGTTAATTATAAAAAGCGAATCAAACTCTGCAAATATTTTAATATTTTGATGTGCTTTTTTTAATTATAACTAGGGTTGTGACAATATGCATTTAAAATCATAGATCTTCAGAATATCATAGACGAAACGGAATGAAATGGTATCGAATACTATATACCGCTGGTGTCGAACGATTAAATATTCTTTAATTCTCTCCGTCTATAATATTTTCAGGATCTATGATTATAAACGCATATTGTCACAACCCTATTGATAACCCATTGGAATTTGTATCTGGTAATTGTACTTTACCCTATAATATTAAATTTCATTATTACATTATTTTTTAATTGAATCCAGTTAACATAATTGTAACGATGATATATGGATGTATTTGAAAGACAAATTTAATATATTAAGAAATTGCTACCTTTATATCATTAACTTGTGCGGCTCTCAGAAAAACCATATGGTTATGTTGGGGATATTGAATATTATGTATGGGCCCCTTTTAATCTTCTATGGCCCCACCATAACTTACCCCTTTTAATCTTCTATGGCCCCACCATAACTTACCCCTCATAATCTTCTATGGCCCACCATAACTTACCCCTCTTAATCTTCTATGGCCCACCATAACTTACCCTTCTTAATCTTCTATGGCCCACCATAACTTACCCCTCTTAATCTTCTATGGCCCACCATAACTTTATCCTTAGGTATCAGTTATATTAACATTAATTTAACGCTAGCTACATTGAGTCAATGTGACTATCTTAGAGAGTCAATTTGCTCATTAATTTTCCTTTGTTTATCAGTCAATTTGACCGGCATACGGTCAGAATAGCACCAGGTCAAAATGAACCTCTTTCATAGTAAGATTTGACCCGCCGTGTCAGTCAAATATCTGACTTTTTTCTTCATTTCCATTATTACCTTTAAATGCTTCTATTTTGGCTAATTTCCATTAATATAGTGAATATTTCATAAGGTTTGGCATGAAAAAAACTAAAAAATTGAAACTAAATTATTACATTATTTACAGCAGTGAAATATAACAGTGATACACTTCTGATCATGACTTGACCTATTGTATAGCCAGTATAGGTCACAATAGAGTCATTTTGCCCCATTATAAAGATTCCCCTTCCTCTTCTCTTTTTCCTTCTCTTTCTATCCATCTCTCTCTCTCTCCGTTATTTTAGTAAAATTTTCTCGTTTGATATCAATGGCAAATATTTCTTGTCGAGTAAGTCCTATATTTCATTATCGAAAACCGATAGAAAAAGATAGAAGTATGGGCAGAATCTGATGTTAGTCGAGCCAACAGTTTTGAGTGTTATTATGGTGATAAAGTGAGTACTTGCCATCTATGAAAACCATAGTAAATAAATAGAGAAGTATGCTAAGTTTCGAATTCATTGACGGTGAACTTGATTCGTTCTTCAGAAACGATGTAAACAAATGACGTCACACAGAGTACTCTCAAATATTATAAGTATTATTATTTATTAGTTGAATATTATAAGTGAATAGAGTGTAAAACTTGATAAAAATACAATTTTATTTAAGTTAATTTCTATGAAAATGCACATTTAACTGAATAATAGCACATTTTTTATTTAATAACAAATTGAAAATATTTTGTGTGACGTCACTCATAATATTTTCGGATGTTCCAATATTGTACTGTGCGAGAATATTTTGTTTCTGTAATGTATTTGTACTAACTATAATGTCAAAGTTGCATTATAAGCATATAGTCACAACCTAATAAATGTAGTATGGATCTATTTGAAGGAAACGACGGCAAATTATATTTAAAAAAGTACATGTACATTTTTTAACTGCTTGAACATAAAATTAAGAAAAGTGATAATTTAATGACTCCAATTCAAAATGTAAAATATTCTCCCTTTGTGTTGACAATAACAGTAAGTTAGACAAACATACCAACATAATTTTCAATAATTAAAGGGCCGTACACACGTAGGGTTTTTAAGTCTTTCCACCAGACTTTTTTGCTAAGCTCCTCCTACTTTTTCCACAAGAATATAAGAAAGAACTATATAATGGTTACCAACTGAAATAATAATTATTATATAGTTTTTTTTTTATATTCTTGTGGAAAAAGTAGGAGGAGCTTAGCAAAAAGTCTGGTGGAAAGAATTAAAAATCCTGCGTGTGTACGACCCCTTTAAATGGGTAAATTTTATGTGATACTATATTAGAACAGAGTTCTCTAAATAATTCATTGAAACTGACTATTCAATAGATACCTTGAAAATTACAATAGAACATGAATTTATCAGGTATGAGCACACAGGGAAATTTTTCTACAATTCACAGAGGTAGTTTATGGATAACACTTTGATTGATTGCAGAGTAACTTCTTTGAACAGAATAAATAATATTAGATGAAACTTATAACTTGCAATGTAAAGAGAGCTTTACACTTCAACCCACTACACAACTGAAAATGTATATGCTTAAAAAAAATCATGCACAAAATTAGCAAAGCGTTTCATGTATAACCTTCAATAACTAAAAATAACTTTTACATATATACAAAGAGTGAACATATTAATTGCCCGGAATGAAGGATTTTTACTGTACCTAACTTGAGCAATGTAAAACGTCCCATAAATTGCAATAATAACATTTCTCTCAAACTCAAAAACTATTACATCCTTTGGAAATAAAATGATGTAGAAACAGACTAATTATTAATTAATACAGAAATTTTTACAGGTAATATACAAAAAAGGATCTTATCTATTCGGCATTCAGAGCCTCTTCTAATATCTTCTTCTTCCATAACTCATATTCCTCATCTTTGATTTCTTTTTCAGATTTAGCGCTTTTTCTCTTTTCCATCTGATCCGCTTGCGACTTTCTCTTGTTGCTTTCGCTGTCACTGGTAAGAGCAGCTGAGAGGTTATCCTCAACTAAATCCATCAGAGTTTTGGTCCGCTTGGATTTTGGAGTGTCAACTGTTTTGGACTTTGTCTGGAAGTTAAAATAATTAATTAATTGTATCCAAAAATTACAAAAAAAGTATCCCACGTCACTTCAGCGATGTGGCGATTTTGAATAAAAAAAATAGACTGTAATGATTTGTTAAAATCTCCTCAGACTCTTTGCCAGTTTCAACAGACTGGATAAAGATTTTGTATGCATCATTGAAACATTAGAAGTCTGTATTTCATATTTCAATTCTAAGTATGTATTAATTAATGAATAGCTATAACATATTTCCTAACATGAAACTTTATTTTGAAACGTAGTTGGATCATTGGAAGCTTTTGAAATTATATAAAAAAGAAAGAGTAGTACTACTGTAGAACTCCTCTATAGTGAATGAACTAGGATGTAGCCTCTATAGTGAATGAGTTAGGATGTAGCCTCTATAGTGAATGAGTTAGGATGTAGCCTCTATAGTGACTGAGTTAGGATGTAGCCTCTATAATGAATGAGTTAGGATGTAGCCTCTATAGTGAGTGAGTTAGGATGTAGCCTCTATAATGAATGAGTTAGGATGTAGCCTCTATAGTGAGTGAGTTAGGATGTAGCCTCTATAATGAATGAGTTAGGATGTAGCCTCTATAATGAATGAGTTAGGATGTAGCCTCTATAATGAATGAGTTAGGATGTAGCCTCTATAGTGAATGAGATGGGATGAAGCCTCTATAGTGAATGAGTTAGGATGTAGCCTCTATAGTGAATGAGTTAGGGTGTAGCCTCTATAGTGAATGAGTAAGGAAGTAGCCTCTATAGTGAATAGATTTTCTTTAGTCTGCCATAAATATACCATCAAGGTTAAAACAATAGATGGCAATTAATTGCAAACTAAAGAAAATTTGCTCACTAAAGAGGCTAGCTACATCCTAACTCATTCAATATAGAGGCTACATAATAACTCTTTCACAATAGAGGGTACATACTAGCTCATTCTCTATAGAGGATTCTACTGTAACTCACTTCCGCAACTTTAGCAGCAATTGGAGCAAGCTTTTCAACTAGGTTGTCAAAGATTTTCTTCTGTGCGCCTGACGTTTCTATGAGTTTCTTCTTATCGAGTTTCACTTTCATTTGTTTGGAGGCGGCGTAGAGAGCTGCACATTGAAAAAGAGGAAGATCTGCATCCACACCCTGAAAGAAATAGCCACAGTTAGGTACTACAAAGGAATTTTTTTTAAATGTTCATCTCTTTTTTAGGATACTCGATAATTTGAGTATAAAAATAATCTTCCCTTTCACATTTTTAAATTTTAGAGATTCATCAAGATTAAGAGTAATAGCATCAACTGGATTAAGAGTAATAGCATCATCTGGATTAAGAGTAATAGCATCATCTGGATTAACAATTTTAACTTGAACAAGTTATTTCAGATAAATAGTTAATATTGAAAAACAAAACACTATTTTCGAGATGAAAATGAAGTAGCTAATAATAATAAATAATCTTTATTGATACAAATATAGCTGAAATACAAATGAGGATACATTATAAATATATAATTTTCAGAATAATGCTTGTTCTAAGTATTACTGCTGTAGAGCAGCAAACTTTTCAAGCAAAATGATAACATGATATTGTCCATATTCGAAATTCTATTAATTAATTACTGTAGCTACTCAACTATCAAATATGACATTAATTTCCATTGGGCTTTGACCTACCTTTACTTCAAGAGTATACTGCTGCAGCAAATCCTTTGCCAAGAATTCAGCACTCATTGCGCCGTGACTTATAGAAAGGTCGTGAATGGTCACTCTTTGCTCAACACCAAGCACTCGACTCATAGCTTGATACTGACTGCGATATTTAGAGGCAACCAGACCTGATAGTTTGGCTGTACTGGTCTGTGGAGAAGTGAATATTAATGGGGTAAGTTCTTAATTATCGGTCAGTTACACATTTTCGGACACGTGAGTAAAAGCAATTATTTAAATTTTATGTTGATTAGCTAGTATCAATGATACCTGCAGATATCATGGACACCAATTAAAATAAAGTTAAATAATAATAATCATACATTTTTTTCTCAAGTGTACGAAAATGTGGAACTAACTGATAATTAAGAACTCACCCTAGAACAGTTTGTGGGAATTAATATCCGAGAGATCATATAAATGAATAGTAGCTAGTTAGTTAGTAAGGTTTAGAGCTAAGGATGTGGAGAGACTGTAGTTAGATATTTATGAAATGAAGAGCGAGTGAGACGACAAAAAAAAGTTTCCATCCTTTTATTTTTCTAGAGCTTTCGAATAATTCAATATTCATTATCAATATCCTAATTTTTACTAATTTACTAAGATTTCCAAGAAGGGAGCCAATTACTGAAATTATTATAGTTAGATATTATCATAGCATGAAATTCATGCTTAGCTATCTCATTATAGGTAACAGACAATATTTATTTTGAAATAACAAAAGTTATACATAGAAGAACAATACCATATAGCTACTACACACAGTTGAGAGAAATAAGTCAAATACATAACCTAACCTTCATTTAGGGCTGTATAGATACTATCGGTACTCATTCTATCGGCCATATTTTAGGTAGCTATCGGTGATAAAAATGGTGTTAGTATGTGTTATATCAGCTATTTTTTATGCATATAGGACCATTGGTGATTTTTAAGTTTTTTTAAGTATCAGTATCAGTACAGCCCTAACCTCCTAGTTAATTATTAAATTCCCATACCTTATCACACGTATCACCAGTTAGAATTGCCGCTAGTTGAAGACAAATCACAGCTTCACATGAGGAGGAGGGACCTTTTATTCCTTTGGTACTTAGGAGTCGTTGTAGTTCAGTGGCTTTACTGAAAAAAAAAAAATTCAGTTTTGCATGTAGATATATAATTCATATACAGTACAAATCAGAATTACACGATAACTTTTAAACCTATCAGTTAAAAGTTAAAAACAAAAATCTAACCGAATATTCAATCTCATCAAACTCAAGAGCTTAAAATTCTTACCGATATGTGGCTGGTAGAGTTATTCCTAACTTGTGTCCAAGAGTCTTCAGTACCTGATCCGACATTGTATGCAAATTGATACTAGTTGTTAAAAAAAATAGAAAGTAGAAGACTAAGATTAGTTAACTACTGGCAGAGCTGGAGCTATATCCTAAAAATAAAATTATAGTTAGCTATTAACTTATTGGTGATAATTATTAGTAAAAATGTTCAGTTTATTTGAGTTAGGTTGATGACAGTACCTATTTAGTTCATTATTTATATCAATGAAAACTGAAAGTGTAACTTTGTTACAAATTAGCACTTCTTTAGCTTAGATTATCTAAACCTTGATCAAGATATTTTACTATCTGTTATTTTTAATAACTGATATATTTAATTACCTTGCTAATAAGAAAATTAAGAATGTTTTATTGAGAGTATTCTTTAATTTATTATATTTGAGATGCAGACATATAATGAATATACCTATTAGTGATTACAGTTTACCCAGTCAGCAGAATATGGGACATTTTTAATACTTTCTGTGCAAACAATCCCTAATTTTCTCCTATATTTACATTAATTTTACTGAGAATAGAAGCCAAAATAGAGGATTTTAGGGAACAGTTTACCAGTTCCTGCAGTCTGGCAGTTTACAACTTTACAGAGAGCAAATCATATCAAATTTCAAAATTGATACAAAACAGTGAGTAACATGTATGATGTAGTCTTGTAGACTATACTGTCTATACATGAGGACACACTCAAGTTGCCAGTTGCAGAGTAAATCTTTCTGCGACTCAAATGACTAAATAGTACCTACTGTGAAAGTGTGAAGTTAAAGGTCTCTCAAGACTTGGGAGTCAAAAACACCAAACTTAAAGTTACTTAATCTGACATACCAGAATAACTACCTACTAATAATAATTATCCAGTCTGCAGAATATGGTACATTTTTAACATTTTCTGTACGAACAATCCTTAATTTCCATTTTCCTCCTATATTTACATGTATTTTACTGAGAACAGAAGCCAAAATAGAGGATTTAATAACACTAGCGTAGCTGATGCAGCTAATGACCACTTCAGTGCAGTCAGATGGTCGTCGCCTATTACCTATAATAAAATAAAATATTATAGGAATGTATGGTTAGCAGAATATATGATACATTGTCAGTCTTATTTTTGACGCTTTCGCGTGTGTATGTTGGGTGTGTCGTCTGCTACTCTCTACTTCAAAATTTTCCGGCTTTCAGATAAGTTGTTTATATTTTGTTTTGGTGTGTGTTACAGATATTAATATTACTCTTACTGGTACGTAAATTAATTTAATTTTGATTAAATCTAAGATACTTTCATTATGGACAACGTAAATTGTACTATTGAGGCTATTCCCGAAGCTGAGGAAAGCCCAAATATGTCTGCCATCAATGCTTACATGAAAGCTATTCTTTCGGAATCCAAACGGAACACTTATGCTATATCAAATCTTAGTAAAAAGTATAGTAATCTCAAAAGAGAAATCACAAAACGCAAGCTGGACACTTCCTCTGATTCGGATGAGGCCGAATTAGTTAATACTACTAGGACTGTTTACCTGAACAACCCCCGTAAAAAGGCCAATAAGGATAGTTCTTTGGTAAAAAATCCAGGCTTTAAAAAATCCTCAAAACATGGGTCTCTGCGTAAAGATAACCTTAGGGAAATTCTTGTAGCAGAGCCTATTGACACAAATCTTACAGCGTCTCAGCGTAAAGTTACCCCTATAAGGGAGGATCTTGCAGCTGAGCCTGATACTATGACATTTGATTTAAACCAGCTGAATGCTTATGCCTCTGACAGTAACGATGATGATATTCCGTTGAACCAATTAATGGCTATAGCACAGCCAGAAGATAGTTTTGAGCAGATGTTAAGATCTGTCTCCCCTGTAGCTCTGTCCCAGAATGCAGAAACAGGTAAAGTGGTCAAATAAAACCCTTAAATTTTTTTTTTTTTTTTTTTTTTTTGCTCTCAATTCTCATCAAAATACATGTAAATACAGGAGAAATTCAAATTTGTTTATGCACAGAATTCAGAAAATATTTAATATGTTCCATATTCTCCAGACCGACCTGTAACTTCTGCTAGATCTGGCAGCAGCCTCCATGTCAATGCTAGCCCATCTTCTATGGTTGACGTTAATCCTGAAAACGAAGTGGAAACTTTTTCGGGCTCTGAAGATTCGGATATCCCTGTTCTAGCCATGAAACCTAATTATTCTTGGGATGCACCTAAAAAGTCTTTCGCTTGGTTTCAACGCATTGCTGACTCTGAATTGTCGGATGTCGATATGGAGAGCTTCATGAAGGATTTCATTCCCTCTGGAGATATAAGCAAACATTTTGAGCCTCCTAAACTTCCAAATGCTATTTGGAATAGAATCAAGTCTCAAAATTATAGCTCTGATGAATTTCTGAAACAACGCAGTATCATGAAAAGCCAGAAATTCCAGACTAATGCTCTTATGCCTTTACTCTCTGTTTTGGAATCACTGAAGTCTTCAGATCCAAATCAGAAGCTTGTTGCCTCGGCAATTCAGATGATTTGTTCATCCAATCTGCAACTCACTAGATATAGACGAACTAGTGTTGCAAAATTTGTTAAAAATGAGATGAGACAACCTCTTTTCTCTCAACCAGTAACTCACCTTCACATGTTTGGTGCTGACGAGAACGAGTCTGCGGAGAAAGTTATCAAGACCCAAGCCACATCTTTCAGTAAAGTTCTCAACAACCCAGCTGCTCCCAGACCTAAACCTTTCAAATCCAATCAGCAATCATCTCACAATGTGACTCATACCTCAACAGACTTTTCTTCCCACCCTTATCATGCCCCCTCCAATACATCTAGAAACTATTCTCATGCTTCTAGACCTTCAACTTCTCGCTCCACCATGCAGCCTCAGCAGTCAACGTCCCATAATGTGTCTAGCTCTAGAAACTGGCAACAAAGTACTAATCCTCAGCAGCCCTTTCGTGGCGGCTACAGAGGAAGAGGGAGATCTGGCCGCAGAGGCTTCCGTAGAGCCGGAGCCCGTTATTAATAGTTCTGTTGCTACTGCTGGTGGGCTTAATAGGTATCTTTCTGAATGGAACAAAATTACATCCAATAATTTCATATTGAGAATTATATCAGAAGGTTACAAGATTCAGTTTATAGAAAATCCTAGTTTACCTACTCAAGAATTCAATTCAAACAAAAATAGATTCTCACATCCTGCCATTCATGAACAAATCCTTAATTTTTTATCATCAGGTGCAATTTCAAAAGTTACATTCTCTCCTGACCTAATATTATCAAGGGTTTTCACTGTTAAAAAATCAAATGGCAAAGATAGGATGATTATTGATCTTTCTAAATTGAATACTCAAATCTCTAAAGTATCTTTTAAAATGGAATCTCATGCAAAGCTAATTGAATTGATTGAAAATAATGACTTCATGGCATCAATAGATTTGGCTGATGCATTTTTTCATATTTCACTTCATCCTTCCCATAGGAAGTATGTTGCCTTCGAATGGGAAGGTAACTTCTATCATTTCAATGTCTTACCATTTGGTCTTACTAGCTCCCCTAGAATATTTTCTAAAGTCCTTAAACCTGTGATCATTTTTCTTAGAGCTCAAGGAATGAAGATTTCTTTTTATTTGGATGATATTTTCATTTCAAATTCTTCATCGGTTAAATTGAAAGGTGACATTAGTCTTACCATTAAACTGTTAACCTCACATGGGTTCTCACCAAATTTCCAGAAATCCAATCTATGTCCCTCTAGAACTATGGATCATTTAGGCTTTTCTTGGAACTCTATAGACATGTCTGTTTCTGTACCTCCTGAGAAACTAGAAAAAGTTAAGCAACAAGCACAGAATGTTTTGAATGACTCTCCTTCCATCAGAGAAGTTTCTTCTCTTCTGGGTAGATTAGTAAGTCTAAAATCTGGTTTTCCTTATGCTCCTTTATATTATCGTAATCTTCAATTTCAATTAGCTAAGGCTGTGAAACCAGATACGAAATGGGATAGTAAACTTAAACTTAACTCTAATTCTTTAAAGGATATTATCTGGTGGACCTCTTGTTCTTTTCCTTTAATTCCTTATTCAATTAAGCCATTTAAAGAAGATTTGATTCTGCATACTGATGCTTCTAATTCAGGCTTGGGTGGCCAACTTAGCTCTGGCTCAGCTACCTCAGGCACCTGGTCTGACGAGGAATCATTACAGCATATCAACTTTTTAGAGCTGAAAGCTGTCTTACTTTGCATACAATCATTTATTTCTGAATTGAGAGGTTCATCTTTAAAGATATTTTCTGATAACACTACAACTGTATATTATATCAATAAAATGGGAGGAACTCATTCTAAAATACTCTGTTTGCTGTCATTAGATCTTTGGTATTTCTTGTTAAAGCACAATATAAGGTGTATAGCCGTTCATATTCCGGGAAAAAGTAATACAATTGCTGATGCTCACTCTCGGAATACACTTGATAGACATGATTATGGAATCAGTTGTGAAGCTTTCAACTTTATTTGCCAAAGTATCCCTTTCATGCCAATATTTGATTTATTTGCTTCCAGGCTAAATCATAAACTTCCTAACTACGCCTCTAAATTCTTAGACCCATTCTCTTCTAAAGTTGATGCATTCTCTTTCTCTTGGGAAAATGGTTACTATATGTTTCCTCCAATCCCTCTGATTTCTAGAACCATACAAAAATTCCAAACTGATAACCTTGACAATTCAATTCTGATTACTCCAGCTTGGCCAGGTCTATTATGCCTTCCTATTATTCTCTCCTCTTTGTTTTTCAATCCTATATTCATTCATTCATCTTACCTCGTAGGTCAACCTCCAACCCGCCACAGATTTCATCTAATGGGTTGGCCTATCTCCACCAATGCTCTAAAGGTAGAGGCCTATCAGACGCAACTTACAGAGCAATGTCTTCCAGTGTCCAAAAGTCAACATTGGCAACATATGGAAGATTCTGGTCAAAATTTTTTAAATTTGTTGCAACAGAGAGGTCACAAAATAATTTCTCTGCTGCCTTAGTTTGCGATTTTCTTTTAAATTTGTTCAATAATGGAACTAGCACTAGTTCACTGGTTATAGCAAAGAGTGCTTTAAATTTCTTTTCATTAAATTCTTTAAGTTCTGAAGAGTTAATATTTTCTCGTTTGTTTAAATTTTTTTATAAGAGTAGACCTCTTCGTCCTAGGTATTTTACCTACTGGCCTGTTTCTAAATTGTTAATGTTCCTTGCTAAGTGGCACCCAATAAAAAAATTATCTCTCAAACAATTAACCTTAAAAACTCTTGCTCTGATTGCTCTCTCATCATCTGATAGAGGTCAAACTCTCCATCTCATGAATATTGAAAATACTCTCATTTGTGATGATGGCATTACTTTCATTATCTTTGATAGACTTAAGAACTCAAGGAAGGTTGTCAAACCCAAAGAGGTAAAATGTGTAACTACTAATGATCCTTCCTTGAATGTTGCGTACTATGTTACAGCTTATATGAACAAGACCCTGAATCTGAGAATAAAGGAGATTAATAAGGGAAATCCAAAACCTACCCAATTATTTCTCTCATGGGCAACAGAAAAGTCTGTCACAAAACAAACCCTTTCTCGCTGGCTGAAAACTGTTCTTGGGCTTGCTGGTATTGATACCAAACAGTTCTCCGCTCACTCATACAGAGGTGCTGGTTTATCTGCTGCTCAGTCTAAAGGCGTTCCCATTGACAAAATTATTACTCATGGTGATTGGAAAGATGTGACGACTTTCAAAACTCATTATTCAGCCCCTTGTGAAACTTCTACCATTGGGCAGATTATACTGAATCACTTTAATAAATAATATGAGTTGAGTTTAATCTGGTTCTTAAGGTTTTTCTTCCTTGCCATATTGTTCTGAATCTAAAAATATTTGTGGGTTTGAACTTATATTTTTTAATTATACCTTGTTATTATTGATATTCAGCTTTTCAGTCTTAGCTGCATCAGCTACGCTAGTGTTATTAAATTGTAAGTTATGCTAGGGTTAGGTACTAACCTGTTCTGAAGCATAACATCAATTTGAAGACACAGCGTAGCTGATGAGATGCTTCCTCTCCCACCTCCCAATATCAATTATTTTTCTTGGGAAAATAAGACTGACAATGTATCATATATTCTGCTAACCATACATTCCTATAATATTTTATTTTATTATAGGTAATAGGCGACGACCATCTGACTGCACTGAAGTGGTCATTAGCTGCATCAGCTACGCTGTGTCTTCAAATTGATGTTATGCTTCAGAACAGGTTAGTACCTAACCCTAGCATAACTTACAATTTCTTGGAGAACACTTTACCAGTTCCTGCACTCTGGTAATAATATAGACATCAAAGATGGACATTCATCAGACATGAAACAATACATAATGATGTTTCCAACTGCAAATTCTTCAATAGGAAGCCAAATAAGCAAATATCTACTTTGAATCCAAATAAAATATTACACATGGACATGAGGGGCACACACTTTTACACTTCCACACTAGACCCCTCACATCCCCTACACTACATGCAAACTGAGAGGAGGACACCACGCACACTACACACCACTCCCTCCACACACTAGACACCTCTACACCACTCTCCCTCCCACACCCGACAACACTTCTCTTCACAAACACATACACACCACTTTCACACAAAGAGCTCTAGCTTCCTCCCTTCCTAACTAACTCCTCGGGTCTAGGCCTCCAGCCATCTACACTAGTGAGTCGGCCATGTCTCGTCGTGATAGGGTTACCCTATCACGTCCAAGATGTGGCCACCATCCTTCCCTTCCTCACTACATGCACAGAATTGGGAGATCGGACTCTGATCGGTGCGACTTCTGTCAAGCCGATCAGGGCACAATCTCTCACATCCTCACACAATGTCCGTCACTACACCAACACAGGACTACACACAACATTCACTCACTGGAGCACCTTCGGACCCATCCTCAGTCAGTTACCAATTAACTTCCTGAGAGATGGGGGTTTCCCTTAGACCCACACACTCCCACACAGTGCCTCGGGTGGCTGAAACCCGGGGCTCCCCTCCGTCCCGGCGAGGATGTTGGGGAGGTTAAACAACAACAAAATATTATGCTGATAATGGCTCATAAACTCTATTTGAGTGATTAGTCTCTTAACACATTCACTGCGTATCTGGATATAGCTGGCATTCCTATGTTATATTAATGACAGTTATATTAATAAATACATAAGTTGAAGAATAATCATTATATCAGTAATTATTAGCATTTTTAAAAACAATAAAAATTTGCATTCGGCTCATGGGTGTACCGATACGCAACAGTGTAATCCCACCGCCGGTACACATATGGCCCGAAACGCAGTGAACGTGCTAAGCAGTTAAGCTCCAGTCTGTATTTCGTGCAAAAAATTCCACTGACTTTTTCAAATAACTGAAAAAATCCACCATAAATTTTCAGTAATTTGGCTGATCCACCAACATTTTGCTCACTTTTCCACCGAAAATTAATGGTAGCATAGATAGAAATAAATAGCTAAATATCCACCGACTTTGCCAGAATATTATTCTCAAAGAGAAAAAATTTCACCGACAAGTCGGTGGAATTTACCACGAAATACAGTCTGGATTAAGCTCTCTCTATAAATCACAAAATTTCTCTCTCCCGACCCCCGAATGTATTTGGTGGTAAATTCCAATAATATGTCAGCAGATATAAGATATTCAATTTCTCTAATAAAAAAATTCCTGCAATGACGGAGGATATTTAGCTAGGTATTAATTCCTATACCTAGTAACCTAGGCCTATTACCATTAATTTTTGGAGGGGAGACTGGAAAATTGTTAGAGGACTAGACAAATTGATGAAAGTTGTTGGCAGCTATTTCTCAGATTTTTTAAAAAGTCAGGAGTTCTTACACCTACAATCTGGTTTTCTCCAAAAATTAAAATGATCCAAATTAACATAAATTCTCTCCAAAATAACTTTGAAGAATAGGAGTTTACACATGTTTTATTACATACCAATTTAAATTGAGTTAGTGAATGAAAGAATTTGGTGACCTAGGACCCTAGGTTTATTTTCATGATTTTCTCATTAAGCCCAGTCGGGCGTCAGCACTGTGCTGTGCAGAGTATTGGACATTTTTAACATTTTCTGTGCGAACAATCCTTATTTTCTAAGTTTTCCTCTTATATATATAATATACATGTATTTTTCTGAGAATAGAAGTCAAAATAGAGGATTTCTTCAAGAACAGTTTACCAATTCCTGCAGTCTGCCACTGGCAACATTACTGCTACATTAACTAAGCTAGGTAATTCAATATTGAAAACGAGCCAAATAAAAAATGTATCAAACAATGAAAAGTTCTAAAACATATTCAGTTAGGTACACCGTACCTATATCTAGTCTTAACTAACTAAGTCGGAAATTTGAGATACAATCATGAATCATTTACCTAAATATTAAAATTACGCGCGATTTTTTAATTTTTTTCAATTTTAATAATATCAATGGGTACGTGTTTACCAGACTGGAAAGAGAAGATGTTCTACCTAGAAACTATTAATTGTACTATTTTTATAAGACGATATTATATACTTGATGTAGATAACCGACTTACCTATAGGATTAAAAAAGTATAATTTGAGTCTTTTCTGCCCACTTTCTATAATATTTATGGAATATACTTCATATTAACTACTACTACCCTATAATAGCAATATCATGTAGATTTTAGCTACTATCGTAATACATAACCCTTATTTAAAGTTCATAGTGTGAAAACAGTTTCCAATCGCAGAATTAATTTATTAATCGAATTAATTATATTCATACTTACTTGTTCACGTGACTTTTTATTGTTGTGCACCTCGTTAAATACTCTAAGGCTAATTTGAACATGTGAAATAATTCTTCAATTGTATTAGAATATTTTATTGTGTAAATACTCTAAAGAGATATAAATAATGACTCATTTGATGCTTTGAAAATTAACATAATATTCTGATACATAACTAACACATAATCTTAGCGCATCAATCTTTCTTGCCACTAGCATTTTCAGCCATGACTGCTTGTAAGGTCCAGACCACCGCTGACACAGCGTTGTAACCAATCATAGCCTTATTGATGACGTCACTGTCGAATAGCGGGAAATAGAAGACCACTATAGTGACCACAGTGCAACGAAGAGCTTCTAGTAGGGTGGCGCCACTCCAGCCATCATAAATAGATCCGATGTTGCCAAGGGTCACTAGCAGGTACAAGATGTGGAATAGAACGGAAACGCAAGAGCTACTCTGTAAAAAAATTGAAACACGAAAGAGTAAAATCCACTTTTATGTTACCAGAAATACAAGTGGAAGTTTACAAGTAAAAACGCTTGTGAATGTGAAAATAAATCAAATTTCTCTTTTTTCTCCTATTTCTAAAAAAGTTTATGGTAATATCTGAATCCTATTTTTCTTTCTCACGCTAAAGTTGACTAGGAAGGACTGCTGCACGATGAGGGAGATGAAGAAGTGGCTGAAGAGGTAGCACTCCATGAGGGTGGAAACCTGGGGGTCATACTTAACCCTCATGGGCTTTGGTTTCTTTATCCCTGCAGGCGCTTTAACTACAGGAGTCGTTGGCTTTGGGGCCCACCCAGGACCAAAGAATAGGGCCTTGTATGAGTCACTCCAGGATGTCATCTTTGCAGCTTTTTCAAATATATGCTTGAAGTAAAATATCTGAAATATGTCGAAAAATGATAAACTGCTATCAAATATTTGAAATCTTTAAAAGATATGATATTAGTTTCATACCTGCTGCCACACTATATTCAGTTTCTTGGGTTGTCTTATGAGACCATAGTTTATTTTAACGTCTTTCTTCTCTTCTTGAAATGTACCGTAAATTCTGTCCCAAATAATAAGAACTCCAGCATAGTTTTTATCCAGGCACCATGGGTCAGATCCTGAAATTATAAAAATAGAATGAAAATTTCACATGAATGATTAGTTGTATTTATAACTAGATTTTGTATAAAATTCAGTAATCTTTGATCCTTTGAATTGATTAGAGTTTATAGAACATTTTATTCAGAAGCGTAAACCATAGTAAACAGAATAGTATAGTACCCCAGTTACATGTATTATTCAAATTTATTCTGGGTAGGCTGTGACGTCATGTATGTAAACAAGAGGTCACGTCATAGTAAACAGAATTGCTGTGGGTCACGTGAAATAGAGAATTAAGATGGCGGCCAACGCGACCGATCTGACTAATGATCTAATTATCTTGAATAAATCGTCTTCTTCAAGACTAAAAATTTGTTACTATTTTGGGTGTAAAAAGACCAGTAGCAATTTCATCAACAGTCATTTTTTAATTTTCGTCCGTATGACTATAAAGATTGGATAATAGCATGCGGTAATGTGGAATTAAAAAAACTATCACCGAAAACGTTATTTAACAAAAGTTGGGTGTGTTGCAGCCATCTTTTGTGTTTGTACTGTACGTACAAACGTACGCACCATTGTTGACATGTGACGTCACAGCCTACCGGGACACACGTAATATCCCCCCTATAGCTCTGGGATACTATATATTCTCTGTACTGTGCGTAAACTATTCTTTACGGCACCGACCAATGATTCGAGTGAACCTTAAAAGAAAGTGAAATATCAAGTTAATAATTACAGTTTCTCATTGAAATAATTTGATTTTGTCTAATGCCTTCAGATTTAACTGAATTATTAATAGAGTAATGACATTATTGTAGCCTATTATAATGTGATACGAACCATGGTGCACTCTATGATGAGAAGGTGTATTGAGAACCCACTCCAGTGGTCCAATGGTGGAGACGATTTCGGTGTGAATCCAAAACTGGTAAAGTAGGTTAAACTGCAGATGAACAAGAAGAGCGGGCAATGGGACCCCGAAGAAGGCACATGGAAGGTAGAATCCCAAACCAAAGAACTTCTGAACAACTGACTGTCGTGTGGCAGTGCTGAGGTTGTACTCTTCCGAGGAATGATGAACTTGATGAGAGGCCCAGCCTAGGCTAACCTCTGGCCACCCATTGAAAAGAAAAGACAGTTGTAACAGGGTTTGAAAATGGTATTAGAGAACCTAAATAGAATTTTCATCAGCAGCGTAGTTTGAAAAATTCAATTTAGACATTTACATGTAGAATTTATTCTAACCTATCTTCATCAGATAAATCTGACACAAGTTATTGAATTCACAAAATAGGAACCTCATATTCTCTTATCGTAACCGTTACTAAATGTCTCGCCTTAATTTCTCCTGTTATAGAAAATATTTTAGGAGTAACTTTGGTAATTTGGTTGGTAGTTTTCGAATAAGCTATAAAAAACTATTTTCTGTTAAATTTTATAACTAATTTAATTGCATGATTTACCGTGAACGAATCGATGTACCCAATAATAGCCATGGTCTACCAGAATGGCTGCTGTCCACCATGTAACCGGACTGTTCCAGTCCAGGTCAAGAATTCTCCTCTCATAAACCCACTGGTAGCCCACCAACTCTGCCCCACCTACCAGATACCTGTAGAAATGGTCAGGTTTCGAATTAGAGAAGTTAAAACAATTTGATTTATGTATTCTAACAATAATACTATTTTCAATATTAATATTGTACAAGAAAAAATCTATATTCATTAAAGGTTCAAAATATTTTTTTTTTATCAGAGCTATTTTTGTGGATTGGAACTGTTCTACCAAAGATATTATACTACAGTAAGATACACTTCTCTCGCAAATTTCTGTTTCAAAAGGTCTTTGTGCTGCCATCTGGGTTTCATAGCGGTAGATAGAAATGAAATAAATATAGTAAATACAATCTAGGTAAGTTATGTCAAAACAGCGATACTCTTAAATCTCATTTAAGACAATTGAAGAGGGTAAAAACACTGTTTTTATTTCCATTATAAAAAAAAAGTAATAGATCTATTCAAGTAATTCACACAGATTAACTCCTAATTTTCTATTTATGCGTGTTGCGTACCTTGATGACGTCACAGTCACAAATCACTCTAGCAGCAACGTCGATCTCAATATGAATAATATTGAGCAGCAACGGCTTACTCTTTGCTGTTATGACGTGTTGCTGTTATGACTTCACGCACACAAAATACCTCGATTGTCATTACTATATTTCAATTCTATTTACCGCTATGAAACCAGATGGCAGCACAAAAACCTTTTGAAACAGAAATTTGCAACAGTAATGCATCTTATTGTAGAGTAGTATCTTAGCTATTACATTCTAACAATCTATACCCAGTTCATTGATATGCGATTATATAACGGATTCATTAAATATTTACCCCGTCACTATGTATATAATTCCATGACTGGTAGAATTCACCAAGTCATTGACTCTCACTTTCTTGTTCTTCAACCTCAGAATTATTCCTTCAAGAAGAACCAAAACCAGGAAATATGGCGTGGACTGAAAAAAGTGCAGTTAATTAAAAATAATAAAATATTTATATAAGATTTTGAATAATTTTCAACATCTTTATAATCAGTTCTATGAATTCACTGTGAATTATATTTGGAAAACTTCATAGCTATAAACAATATAATTAAGTAAAAATACATCAGCAAAATCTATTTAAAACCAAATATATTTCGCTACAAAAACCACTGAAATCACGGTAAATTAGGATACCGTAATATTGTCTATATACTCTGATTCAAGTTACATTGAGTATTAAATGAAATGAATATAGTAAACATCGTATATACTGAATAATGCTCCAACTGAAGAAAAGACAACTTACCTGGTTTAAGTAGTTAGGTACTTCCTCAGGTGTCGCATAAGTGGTTTTGTTCGGACTAGCTATGTAGAAGAGGTAGCCTATTTTCTCTGCGCCTTCTCGTATCGACTCCATTGCAACCTATTAACTTATTATATTAACCTATTAATTTAATTGTTTTGGCCTACCACATACGAACTTATTTATTCAGTTATATTCTTCTGTAGATTTTGGTGGCAGGATTATTCATAGTGGGGTATTGACGACTCTGCTGGCTTCTTAACAAATCACGATATTTCGATCAGTTCTTAGATAGTTTTCAAGTCAATTAAAAATTGCATAGAGAGACCTATCAAAACATGATTAATAACTATTTGCTCCTAGCAAGTAGCCTGTTCATGTTCATTATTAAGACTATATATAAATAATAAATGGTTTTAAACATAAAAAGTTTATAAATATGATGATACGATATAAGCTGAAAATTATTAAATCTGTCTGGCTAATAATTTAATGGAGATATATTAGGAAATGTACGTAATTAATAAAAAAAATAGTATAAAATACCAAATTACAATAAAATGGTAAAAAAAATAAACAGAATAATATTCAGTATAACTAACTAATAAATGTTTCACGCAATATTACTATAAAGAAATATATATTCTAATTCCAAATAAATTTAACAAATAAAAAAGTTCGTCTAACCACCAGCTAACCAAGCAGTAACCAGCTTGTGATTCACCAGCAGAATCTCCAAAGACACTGACTTGCTAAGGTCATCTGATAGCTAAAATGACGACTTTATCACTCTCCTTTTCTAACTCTCATGTTCCTAGGCACTTTTCACTGGGCAGACGCAATGACTGGTCAAAATACTTATACTGTAAAAATTTATCCAAACATTTCAATTTATTTAAAAGGAGATCACCAAAAAGTAATAGCATTTTAAAATTAAAAGAAAGTTAAGTTTAGCTGAATTTGTCCTCCTTTTTATCAGTAGGATGACTCGTCAATAATGAAATAGATAGTTATTTACTAGTCATCGATAATGCCACCTATATTGGACTTTGACCTGTTAGATAGTAACGTTAACAACCATCACTTTTAAACACAAGACTTTCTTGAAGTGAATTATGACTGCAGACTGATAGGAATGTTTTTAGAGTTAAATGATGAGGTCTGTAAATAGTTTCTATCAGGAACCGTATTAAGGTTAGAGATAAGGAATTATCTGTACTTAATACCCCCTGTTACTGATAACAATAACCCTATCTTTCAATAAACAATTTCTAATCAATGCTATTTAAATGGTTGCATAGAAACAATGTAAGAAATATACAATAGCATACTAATACAGTAGCGAATCTAGCGATAGTTTATGTATCATAGATCTCTGTTATGTAATATATAAGTTTCCATCAATTTAAACACTTACTAAAATTATATGTTCAATCAACAAAGTGAAAGAGAAAAGAAAATAATTATTAAAAAATTCAATCGAAATCCTCGAAGTTATATATTTAAATAACTCTATTTACCATATTTCTGCCAGACATAATATGTATTCATTTATACACATGGAATTATAAATTCAATTTTCCATTAAACACAAATGTTTTGACCTGCAAGTTGATGACGGAAAATACGAACACGTATAAAAGAGAAAATGTTGAATAATCATGGATATTTATGGATTTTCATACCAAGAGAATATCCAATAGAATTTTACAGTAGAACTATCAAACAGTCAATCTTACTGCTTTTTAACTTCCAAACATTTATATCTCCTGAATTATTAATGGTAGATAGGTACTTGTTTTTTCATTTTTAAAATAATGAGATAGTGTCTCTTTATATTAACAAAAAATACACTTTTACACCAATAATAAAATAAGAGATACAAATGTTTGAGAAGTGAAAAACAGTCAAATTGACTGTTTGGTAGTTCTAATTAATTAATTTATAGTTGCAGGTAGGTACCTTAAAATGAAAATATCTGATAACTTTGTTCAAATATCTTCTACAAACCAACCAGAAGTCATTTTTTTTCTTTGAAGCAAGGAAAGTATTTGAAATTTCACATTAAAAATTGATTTTTTAAACTAAAAATTGATTTTCTTATCCTAGGTACTGTGATCAAACCACGAATTCCCTTCAACCATCAGTAGCAATAAATTAAAAGCAATTAACAGTTTCAATTTATTATACATTTAGAAGTAGCAGGAGATCTATTTTGACTGCCACCGATAATGTGCGTACGCTCTATTCGCCTCACAGTCCTTGTGGAGATCTATTTTCTTCTGAACTATTCTACCCTGTGAACAAAATAAGACATCCCGTTAAAATCTTAGGGTATGAAAAAGGAAAAATGTTTATTATAGCAAAATTTAGACGATTCTACAAAATATACAGTTATGTACCAAGTTTACAAAATCGTACATTAAAAATTGGTACGAGCCTATAATGGTCCTATTACAGACTTTAGGCGAAGATAAAAACATATATAAACATAACTAATAAAGAGATAAACATTAGCATTGCAGAATCATATATTAATGCCATAGCATTCGCATTTATGTAACTATTGCTTACTTTGTACAGATGGGCATCTATGAGCTCATTGCTTAGATTCTGAGCGAAAGTGACACTTCTCTTGGGTTTATCTTTGCTGGCTTTCACAAACCACTTCATGGACATGTAGTAAGAGCGCTTCTCAGTTGTCGGCATTGGAACCTTTGGAAGATTTGAGCAGAGTATAAATACTAGCGTGAATTTATATTGAACCTACTATTCATTTCAATTAGCTTGCTACTGAAGTTAATTTTGAATTAATTATTAGAATAGATACGTAGCTAACATAAGATGTAGGAGAAATGAAGTTTGAAATTAGAAAATTAATTAAGTGAAGATTAAACACATGAAAAATAATAACTATTCAAGTAGAACAATATAGACTAAAAATGAAATTGAAAAGAAACTATCTCACAGTGAAATTATGCCTAATAACTCTAGAAAAAGTGCTTAGTAAACAGTAATTTAAAGTGCCAATTACAAGATGCGAATGAAATACAGGAAGGAAATTTCAATCAGTTATTATTAAAGAAGAAATAATAAATTGGACCATTCAAATGTTTTTTTTAATTTAAGCTCACGTCTTATAAAAATATAGAAAGTAAACTAAAAATTGCTGAATAAATAAAAAAAGCTGCCGTTAGAGTTTCTCAAAAGTTGAAACTTGTGAAACTTTATTGAAATTTTATAATACATACACAAATTAAATTGAAAATAATATTAAAGTCTTTTCTTCAGAATTAACAGATTTTACTAGTCAAAATTTAAAATGCAATTGACATCTGATAACAGTACTTAACCCTACCTATATTCATGCGAAATTAAAAAGCTATAGCAAAGAAAATATAGAACCTTGTACTCAATTCCTCCTCTGGTGATATCAACGAGGTATAATTTAGGTCTGCAGTTTTCTACGGCCGAGAGAAAAACTTTGAGCGGGTCTAGTTCCACTTCATTTTTCTCCTCTTCTGTTTCAGCTCTATAGTATTTGGCAAGTTGGCGCTTCTTGATGAGGTAGAAAGTCTGATAGAAAAAGAAGAGATAATTGTAAAGATATTGTATTTGTCATCTCAATCTTTGTTACGGAGAAATGTTGGCTCTTTCTGGGAATAATATCAAAATATTATAGAAACAAAAGCTTAATACAGTTTTAAAGTTAGAGGGTGAAATAAGGATCTAAACTTCTAGGTACCTCTTCCAACACTTCTCTTGCTACATTGCGGTTAGCTTTCAGCATAACATAATTCTGGAATTGCCTGTAAACCAGAAAGAAAAGGATTAGCTAGTTAATGAATAAATTTTTGGTCATGGAAATTTTGGAGATGTTGTTTCTCATTTACTTTCAACTTGATGACTTGTAATTCAATAATAATACAATATTAGGTAGTTCTAATCATTGAAATACTTCTTTAATTATAATAAATAATTTAATAATATAGATAAGATGATTGGAAATCTACATAAGTAAGTCACAAGAATTTTTAAAAGTTTGGCACAACACAATGAATATATATTCAATAGCTAATTAATATTCATAAAAAATATATTGATATATTCATTAATACTTAATATTCATAAAAAATATATTCATAAAAAAATTAGATAAAATAGCTAATAGAAATCTAAAAATCATCCTCAGGAAAACCTAAAGACAATTTATTTTCAATTATTTCAATATAAATTTTCTTATCTAGAATACCTACAGAAATCAATATATATAGCTAATTTGTGAATTTATTGTAACATTAGTGATATATATTGATTTCTATATCCTAGATAGGATGATTTTTGTATTTAAAAAGTAGAAGGATGATTTTTAGATTAAATTGAAAGGTAGCTAATAGATACTTATATTACTCTGGTATTTACATTACTCTGGTATTTACATTACTCTGGTACTTACATTACTCTGGTACTTACATTACTCTGCTACTTACATTACTCTGCTACTTACATTACTCTGCTACTTACATTACTCTGCTACTTACATTACTCTGCTACTTACATTACTCTTGTACTTACATTACTCTTGTACTTACATTACTCTTGTACTTACATTACTCTGCTACTTACATTACTCTGGTACTTACATTACTCTGGTACTTACATTACTCTGGTACTTACATTACTCTGGTACTTACATTACTCTGGTACTTACATTACTCTGGTACTTACATTACTCTGGTACTTACATTACTCTGGTACTTACATTACTCTGTTACTTACATTACTCTGTTACTTACATTACTCTGTTACTTACATTACTCTGCTACTTACATTACTCTGCTACTTGCATTACTCTGCTACTTGCATTACTCTGCTACTTGCATTACTCTGGTACTTGCATTACTCTGGTACTTGCATTACTCTGGTACTTGCATTACTCTGGTACTTGCATTACTCTGGTACTTGCATTACTCTGGTACTTACATTACTCTGGTACTTACATTACTCTGGTACTTACATTACTCTGGTACTTACATTACTCTGGTACTTACATTACTCTGGTACTTACATTACTCTGGTACTTACATTACTCTGCTACTTGCATTACTCTGCTACTTGCATTACTCTGCTACTTGCATTACTCTGGTACTTGCATTACTCTGGTACTTGCATTACTCTGGTACTTGCATTACTCTGGTACTTGCATTACTCTGGTACTTGCATTACTCTGGTACTTGCATTACTCTGGTACTTGCATTACTCTGGTACTTGCATTACTCTGGTACTTGCATTACTCTGGTACTTGCATTACTCTGGTACTTGCATTACTCTGGTACTTGCATTACTCTGGTACTTGCATTACTCTGGTACTTGCATTACTCTGGTACTTGCATTACTCTGGTACTTGCATTACTCTGGTACTTGCATTACTCTGGTACTTGCATTACTCTGGTACTTGCATTACTCTGGTACTTGCATTACTCTGGTACTTGCATTACTCTGGTACTTGCATTACTCTGGTACTTGCATTACTCTGGTACTTGCATTACTCTGGTACTTGCATTACTCTGGTACTTACATTACTCTGGTACTTACATTACTCTGGTACTTACATTACTCTGGTACTTACATTACTCTGGTACTTACATTACTCTGGTACTTACATTACTCTGGTACTTACATTACTCTGCTACTTACATTACTCTGCTACTTACATTACTCTGCTACTTACATTACTCTGGTACTTACATTACTTTGGTACTTACATTACTCTGGTACTTACATTACTCTGGTACTTGCATTACTCTGGTACTTGCATTACTCTGGTACTTACATTACTCTGGTACTTACATTACTCTGGTACTTACATTACTCTGGTACTTACATTACTCTGGTACTTACATTACTCTGGTACTTACATTACTCTGGTACTTACATTACTTTGGTACTTACATTACTTTGGTACTTACATTACTCTGGGATGATTGAATAAACCAAAGTTTTCTGTGTTGGAAGTGGGATGAATCATTGAATACTTCATAGAATCCATCAAATCTTCTGATTCAACAATTTCATTCAATTTTTCATGACTGACTATGGGTGGTGAGTATTTTTCGGGTGGAAATATGCCATACGATCTTACTGACAGCACATTCAGACGGCTGAAAAATAAAATTTAGTCATTAAATCTTGAACTATTTCCTATGTTTCTATTTATGTGAATTTAGGTATGAAATCATCCAGAAAAGAATATGATTCGAACACTGGTTAGAAATTCAAATTAGAACTCATAAAATAATGTCATAAGATGATCATGCATCAGACTTGAAGCATAGTTAATGATTTTATTGGAAAAACTTCACCTGAGAACTAAATTACTCCTTTTAAATATCTTAAAATGTGGCAACCAGCTAGGTATAAAGTATGTGCTTACTCACTGATATAATGACAAGCTTGAGATTATAAATTTTGGTCTTTAAATTGCAATTGGAGAGAAATATTTTTTTTTTTCCTATGCTATGTTATTTTGTAGAGAATTTATCGAAATACCAATAAACATATTGGAGAGTAATTCACTTAATTCAGCTACATTTGGAGAGAGATGGAGACTAGACTGTATTTCATGATAAATTCCACTTACTTGTCAGTAGTATTTTTTCCCATTTGAAAATAATATTCTACCATAGCCTTTGGAATTTTAGCTTTTTAATTCTATGTTACCATTAATTTTCAGTGGCTAAATTGTGGAAGTGTGGGTGGTTAAGCCAAATTATTGGAAATAGGCCTTTAAAAAGTAAGTGAGCTATTGTGCATGTGCACTAAATACAGACTGGGATGGAGAGACAAATGGAGAATTTGTACCCGTCGCACTAATAGATTACCCGTTACCTAGGTAACCAGATAATAACCATGTTTCAAAGTGTGGCCAAAGTTGCCAGTATATTGGTTAAAACACCACAGTTGAGTATTCATGAGTAACTCTGTTAGAATTTGAGTTTTCCACTCTGGAGACGCGGGACGCCGACCGACCTGGATCCATTTTCTCACTAAACTGGCAACTTTTCTGCCACATTTTGAAACAACAGAAACATGGATTAATTCCAATGTTTATATTGGAGACATTTAGAAGAAATTTGGTCATTTTGGAGACAAATTTGAAAAAATTTGGAGACTATTTGTCCTGAAATAATCAAAAATATGAAATCTTGGTGACAGATTTGACACACTTTACAGACTGGGTAAGTTCATGTAACCCAATGTTTGAAATAAGAACAATATTTGAATGCAATGGTAATGTTCTATACAAATTACAATAGTATATACAGAAGAAATTTCAAATTAAAACTACAATGTCGCCCATGTTTCAAAGTATAGACAAAGTCGCCAGTATACTGGCAACTTTTGAGAGGTGAAATGAAATTGAAAAACCTGTAAATAGCATGTAAATCACTCCTAGATAGTCTCAAGAGGTACACATGCAATGTCATGCATCAGACATGAAGCATGAGCCATGAAGATGTTTCCAAATGTAAAATTTTCACTTAGAAGTCCAATTTCTTCTTTAAAGTATCTTAAATGTGGCGACCTTGATCCATTTTCTCACTAAACTGGCGACTTTCATGCCACAATTTAAAACATGGGCTGTCGCTAAGCAGCATAATGTATCTTACCTTTGTAAAATTTTTGCTGAGTTCTCAATAAATGCACCATTCTTAATTATAGGAAGAATAGCCCTTCCAAGTCTTATAGCGGCCATTGCAATTATCTAACAGTCAGTGACTCAATGCAATTTTTATCAATGAAGGAGTCTCATAAACGAAAAATAGTATACCGGTAAGAAAAATCTTGTTCAGTGTCGATAAATCTTACAAGACGGAAAACTTTCAGTGTCACCCTCCAAACAGCTTTTTATTATAATTATTTTCATTAATGAGGCTATAATGTGTCCTATCATTTTGCTACAAACCCTGTGTAATTTGATTGGATATTTTTAATTTCATATGGTTTTAAAGATTTATATTATCAAAACTCTACAATACCCGTCTTACTTCCTACTTGCTAACTAATATTCTTTCCTAAGTAAAAAATGTAGGTACTAGTCATTTATTTTGAATGTAAACTAGGTAGGTATCATCAATTCAATATTAAATACATACTCCTGTAAACGTATTGAATTAGAAAAACTCAAATTCGAATTGGAAATCAAAACAAAGAGTGTGCATTATTTTTCTTCTGCGTCAGATTAGTGTTTCGTACAATTGTTGAACACAGAGTGTTAAAAACTTTAAACGCATATAGAAAAATAAATACTGAACTAAATTTTATGCAGTTTGCAGATTAATGATCCCAGACTTTAGTTTATGTAACAATTAACTGAATTTTCCCCCAGAGCCTGGAGAAGACCTTTCAATAATATTTTAGTCATATGATATATGTCTAGGATTCTAGAAACTCCATAACCTCTGAATTATAAGCAAAGTTGATTGTTTTTTACCCTGTTGTTATATCGAAATTACATCAAATATAAACATATTCTAGGATATATATAGGTATATCTATATATTCCCTCATTATAATTTATCCGCTATTGTAAAATGATATCGAGATAATATTCCAGGGATTAGTGAAAAGGAGTTGATCACCTATTGATATCGAGGGAATATTCCAGGGATTAGTGAAAATTAGTTGATCCCCTAAAGATATCGAAAGAATATTCTAGGAATTAGTGAAAATTAGTTGATCCCATAACAAAATCGAGGGAATATTCCAGGAATTAGTGAAAATTAGTTGATCCCCTAACGATATCGAGGGAATTTCAAGGAATTAGTGAAAATTAGTTGATCCCTATTGATATCGAGGGAATATTCCAAGGATTAGAGAAAATTACTTCACCCACTAACGATATCGAGGAAATATTCCATGAATAAATGAAAATTAGTTGATCCCCTATCAAGGGAATAATCCAGGAATTTATGAAAACTAGTTGATCACTTTCCGATATCGAGGGAATAATCCAAAAATTACTGAAAATTTGTTTGATCCCCTAAGGATATCGAAGGAATATTCCAGGAATTACTAAAATATAGTTGATTCTCTAACAATGTCGAGGGAATATTCCAGGAATTAATGAAAAATAATTGATCCCCTAAAAATTTTAGAGAAACGATATTATAAAAGAAAAAAAGAAATAATCTATGAAATATGAAACTATATTAATCGATGAAAACCTAAAGATAAACTTGAGTTATCATATTGCATTAAGTTCATCAAAAATCCTACTCCTACTGTGTCCATGATGGTCGAGTGGGTTAGCGTCGCAAGCAGAAGTCAACAAGGTGCTTGTTCAAGACCCGGAAACATCACTTCATTTCTTTCTCAATTTCTTTCCATTTAATTTATATATAACAATATCAATATGTATCATTTAACTAATTCATGTAAAGTCAAACGTTATACGTACAAATGCTGTAGTGTATATGCTAGGAAATATTAATTTTGGTATTCTTATTTTTATATCCTTCCTCCATTCTGGATATCCAGGGAATATTCCCATTTGATCCCCTCGATATTGAGGGAATAGCCCCTCATTATCTCAATTTTATTCCCTTGTTATCGTGGGAATAATGATTTCGGTATTCTTTGCCCTTCCCCTTGTAATCGAGGGAATATTCCAGGGATAATATATTTAAATTCCATCATTATTCCCTCGATATCATTTGGGGTTTCCCCATATCGCAAAAACGTCAAAATAGGACATCCCCTCGATAAACGATGGGGATATCGAGAGAATAATCCAGGGGATTTCCCCGGAATATCCCGGGGATAATTTTTGTTACCTGGGATTCATACTATCAGCATTGGACACGAAACGGAAATGAAGAACCCCTCCAAGCAATTTTTTTATTGCATTAATCAATGGGGTTAATATATCTTATCATATCATTTTGCTGCAAATCCATGAGTATATAGTTAGTTTTTCATGCTTTTAGAGATTTATATAATCAAAGGTCTACAATAGCCGTTTTACGTCCGACTTGCTAATTTTGAGTAAAAAGAAATAGAATGTCCACCGGTTGTCTTTAATGCCATCTAGGTAGGCATTATCAATCTAATATTAATTCAATATTATTGTAGAGGTATAAAATTGGAGAAACTTATAATAGAAACATTTATATAAACGTCAACCACGCCGTATTGGGGGTGTGGTTTTATTTACCGCTAAAATGGTTTAGTTGGTGAAATAAAGTTTTGGTTGGTGAAATAAAATAACTGGATGGTGAAATAGAGTTTATTACCAACACAACAGAAATATATACCTATCCACGAGTTAGCATACAAGTTTTACAAAAAATAGAATTATATATATGTTAAGTAATAACTTAATACATTAAAAATGAGTTTACACAGAAAAGTAGATCTAACGTATTAAGTAAAACATCATTAGATTATAAATAAGTTATTTATAATATGAAATTTATAAAAATATTAGAAATAATTTAATTCAAGTATATATGGTATTAACAATATCTAAAAATTTCCAAAATCAATATTACAGAGTCTGAATATAATTACCTATGAATTATATTATAAAACTGACATTTACCGAGTAATTGGTTTGAGTTAAGTTGTTGCACAATGTAGTTTAAGGACAGAAATGAGATTCAAGCCTATAAAAATTATATCAATTATATAATGACCAAATATTCTGTGACTCGACTCTTGGGGGAAATAATGAAACATTGAGTGCATTACAAAGGAACTAGGAAAATTCGTCCAGGGAAAATTCGTCCAAGGAGAATTCATCCACGGAAAATTTGTCCATGGAAATTTTGTCCTTGGAAAAGTCGTCCATGAAAAAGTCGTCCATGGAAAAATCGTCCACAGAAAATTCCTCCATCAGAAAATTCTTCCGTGCGGATAATTTTTCTTTTGAGTGTTAACAATACAGTATAAGCAAGAGATAATTTCAGTCGCTTAAATCTGGTTGGATGAAAATAACATGTAGGGTCGGGAGGGGCGAATCTTGCGCACTAAAAACTTTTGGGTTTTGCAAATTAGTTTTTGCAGATAGACAAATAATATTTGACATGAAGAACCGCAATAAGGCCTCTTATACACCATCAAAAGGACAAAAAATTAGCATTTGTATAATCTGAGTATTGACGAAAGTAGTGCGCAATTGAAATTGTCCTTGATGGGGCGATTCTTGCGCGCGAGAGGGGCGAATATCTGCGCACCCATTAATTCCTTTCCATAGTGAAAAATAGCACTAGTGAGTGGCTAGATACTTACTATGAAAGTAATTCCAATGTGTTTACAAGCATAAACAATCATATGATTCAAATTCAAAACTTGAGACAAACTTTTTTCGACCTGTTTACGTAAAGTTTGTTAGAATGTATGTGTGACGTCATGAATGTTGCTTTCTATTCAGGATTAATTTATGCTTGTAATATTAGTTTATCTGAAGTATGACACTATTATATTTACTTATTATGTAACTATAAATATAATAAATAACTAGATGACGGGCACTCATAGAGCACATACTTTTGCCACCGCTTATAAATGACCTGGACCTTTAACCTGTTCACTCCCAAAATATAAACAAATGATTACTGAATATTGAAGCATTCGTCCAGCCCAATTTCAGACAATTTGTTGAATTCTTTGTGTTATTAATGACCTTGACCTTTATTTTTACATGATTGCTCCCAAAAATCTAATAAATTGGTTCCTGCCTGGATAATTACCAACCGTCGACCAAATTTCAGTTACTTTGATTGAATACATTTTGCGTTATAAGTTAACTTGACCTTTAACCTGACCAATTCCAAAAACTTACCAAACCGTTCCTAGATATTGACCAATCGTCTTATCAAATTTCAGACAAATTGATTGAAAACTTTTTGAATTATTGAGTTATAATGACCTTGAGCTTTGACCGGATAGCTCCCAAAATTTTACCAGATGGTTTCTGGAGATTATAGTCAATCGATCGTCTTACCAAATTCAAAGTAATTTGATCGAAAACTTTTGAGCTATGTGAGCAACAAGATGACAAACAAAAATATGCAATCTATGAAAGTAATAATTCTTTTTAGATGTCAAATATAGCATATATAACCAATTTAGAATACATATCTAAAACGTTATTCAAAATACTGTTACACTTAGATATTTTCACTTTATGTCTCTGAAATTACGATGATAAGAATATAGAAGCATATGGGTTTTTCGTACATCTATTAGGTTACGTGGAATATTCACTTGCCATTGTAAGGTCGGGGAGATACCCAGGCCAAGAGTGGGTCCATATGTACTGAATCCCCTAGACCTAAAGGTTAGTCGTTGAACTCTAGCTTCCAGTCTTTCAATTCTTTCAAGAAAGGTAAAAATGTATCAGAGTTTGAGAGTATACTGATACTATGAAGTAGTAAATTTCATCCAGAGTTCTGTCCCTAGTCTTGTAATAGGTAGAACATTCACACAACAATATTATGAGGTCATGTTTCTGGGCGAAGACCAGATCGTTGGCAAGTATTATTGTTTTACTGTTTTAGGACAAAGGTATTACTGTTTTAGGACCAAATGTTCCCAGATAGAAGAAGAAGTTTCAATCGGGTTATTAGCAATAGCTTTTGACATTCTCTTCCAAAGAGGAAGAGTTCTTTGGTCTGTCTACAAGAAGGTAGGTTGACCCACCTAATTCCTTTGGTGTTTTTCAAAGACCAACGGTTCTGGTTCTGCGCCAGAAGATCTCTGTTACGTCCTTTTCTATGAAATCATCAGTTTCGTTGTCAATAGTACCAACGTGAGCCTTAATAGTTATTCACAGAAGTGGATTATTGTGGTTATTCACAGATGCCCCAGTGACCACAGTACGTTCACACTATGATTTACTCGTGTGGCTCCTCGTCCTCAAACAAGGAACAGCCTTTTAGGCCACTATGCTCTTTCAATAGATTTCATTCAGAAATCTATTGGGTTGAAATATGGCGCTCAATCCAATAGCTGGAACCACAATACTGTTAAAAGAGGATTGATCTTAGGCCGTTCTCCACGAAAATCAGAGGAGACTCCCAAGTTTTCGAGATAGGGGAAATCTTGGATATCTTCTGATCATGAATATTGAATTTGGTTGGCTTCAATAATGAAGAGTTTCTCGTTAAAAAAAATCTATTTCATACCTTGTCGTGTCCGCTTTAAGCTCTCTGAGAAGGACCTTTGTTCTCTCAAGTCTCTTTTGCTTTTTAAGAAGTGTGAGGACTTAGTGTTCGCTCATTTTGTAGGAAGACAACTGAAGATCCTTCGTGATGATGGTTCTAATTGAAGTCTGCATCACATTCATGTATTTAGCTATATTTTGAATTTTTTCAAGTATTTCTTCGAGTCTTCAATAGTGCACAAACATTCTTAGCCATTTTCTTTATTCGAACAAGTACTCCCACTTCTACACTTTTAGGTCAATCCTCAGAAGTGACAAGGTCAACGAAGCTACCATTCACAACATGGTGCAATGTCGATTTGCAACTTTTAAAGCATAATGATATCAGAATTGGGTTTCCCT